>CM022756.1:31624323-31676823 GCA_012411365.1 Ameiurus melas
GAACAAATCGTTGAAGAATCGAGTTTAGTCACCGGAACCGTTTCTGTGGGTTTTTTTTGGGTTCTACATCGGACCTTTAGAGATTTCCTGAGCGGGACAAACCAAACACCACTTTGGACTTCTAAGAGTGAGGTTAAAATGAAAGTTTCTGCTCAGTTCTATGGATGGCTGATGGTTTTCGGTTTCTAACAGGGCTCTTCTTGCAAGCTTTTCTGAAAGGGTCATTCTAATAGAGCGACAGATTCATCCTTAACCATGTATGTCCTAAGAATTATACTTCTTCTCGAACCATAACCTGTTCCTTGAATGGTCAGGTTTCATCGTTTATGAGGCAACACCGAAACTCTTGGCTCGCTGACAACGAAACAGGGTTTTCAAAATGAGCAGTATGGTTCAGGACCAAAAATCTTAGTTCTTGTAATGAGAGCTTCCTCAGTTCATTAGTGAATAAGAGCATATGCAGAGGAACGTAAATGAAGACAGATGGGCCAGTGGTTTCCATGACCTAGTTGCCTGCATGTTATGTTTATTCATGACCATGTGATTGGAAAGTGGCAGGGAGACTGGGGAAAACCCGCATGTAGCCTTTATTCTTTCTTTTTCAAGTATCTTGATTTGATTTTTTTTTTAGATACTGCATTTGTTAGTCTAAAATGTTGCTCAGTTTATTCAAAATGGCTGCAGATATTAGAAGATCTGGGATTGACACTTGGTCTCGACTGCTACAAAGAGCACAACGCTTGCATAGAAAGCCATGTCGGTTTTCACAGAAAGTCCTTTTTGAGGACTTGAGATTTGTGATGCTCTAAGAATAACTTGACAGCTTGTGTAACAAGAAGAGGTTATTCCCCTGAGCAGGGATTCCAGAAGCGTGGAGGGAACGAGGCAGAGAAGAGATTAACCTACTTTCACATGGGCCAGTACACACCTGACCTGTATGGACAAAAGCAGAGAGCCAGTGTGATGAGGCCCGGGCTTGTGTGCCAACATGCTTGGACCTGCCTTTGGTGTCCCTTTCTGTGGCTGGTGATAATGCTGGATCTATCCATAAGTGGTAGTGTTCGAACTGTATCTTTTGCTTTGCTCTAGCTAGAAGAAGAAGAGAAAGGATAGGAGGATGGGCCTATACAGAAATGTTTGGTAACATTATTGAGGCTAAAGTAGATTTTACTTCACTGACTACGTTTACACGGACAGCAATAATCTAATTATCGACCTTATTCTGAATAAGACCATATTCTGATTAAGGTGTTTACATGAGTCGCTTTTAGAATTCATGTACAGGTTCTATATGTTATAGAACACAGATGGATTAACGTCATTACGTCACCACGTCACGCCGTCCGACATTCACTACAGAATTTCACGTTTCGACGTACAGTTGGTCTTCGTTATGGTACCGTGTACAGTTTCGGGTGCAGTTAATTAATTGTCGTGCTGTACGTGCTAATAGACGACTGCTTGAAGCCGTGGGCTGTATCCCAAACCGCACACTTACCTACTATATAGTAGCCGAGATACATGTATTTCACATACTATACACTGTAGTAGGTATGTACGCGGTTTGGGACGCAGCCCACGGCTTCAAGCAGTCGTCTATTTGCACGTTTTGCTGTTTACATGCTAGTTTCTTAATCCGAGTATCGTCTTCATCGGGTTAATATCGGATTATTTTTGTCCATGTAAACGTACTGACTGTTTATCGCATACAACAGTCTAGTCACTGTGTTTTTGGGTTTTTTTCTTTACAAACATAGTATTTTTTTTTTAATTCTGCATTAATATAAACCAGACATAAATGTGAGAAGAAAATTGCTCAAATACCTGCATGAATAAAATTTGTTTGTCTCAGCACAAAGCAACGCCTCAAACCAGACAGGATCAGGATCTTCTACTTCTGATATTGGCACTCTTGGTAAATATGAGCAAAGAAAGGCTGTGAAAAATTCTTTATTGTTTTATCTTTTGTTCAAAAATTGCACGCACACAAAAAAAAATACTCTGCTCTCATGGATATCAAACAATTCTTTGCTCAAATTTACCAAGTGTGCTAATATTAGTGGAGTTGTAAAACACCGTATATCTTCATTTCCAATATCAACAATGTAAATGCTATCTATGGAAATCTCTTGCGCCTTGCTCGGAGGTCGTCCAAATGACCGACGTGAGTGTAAGTATGAAATAGGGGTCATGTGACAGGGATTAAAATACCCTTTTCTTTTTGTTGTTTTCTATTTACAAGCAGTCCTTTTTAATACGCGGCTTTTACCTTGGGGCCATCGTGAGCGAAACATAATATCTCTTACTGTTCGTTAGAGAAATTAAACACTCAAATGTGTAATTGTCAGTTTAACCAAAACAGATGTGGGGATAAAGATGTCTGGTGATTTTAGATGGTGCTCCACCAGAATGACTCAACCTCATCCTAGTAATAATAATAATAATAAAACAAACAAACCCCAAGCTGGTCATATTGCATCATCCTCAATGATTCATTGCTTTAGGTCACATGGTTTGCTCCAGCATGCTGTGTCGTTTTAAAATCACTCCCTCATTCACTAAAAGTGACGCACCAATACCAAATCCCTGTTGCCTTCAATGGTCGTTAAATACCGTTTTCCACCTATATTTGTACGCTTTTGTAAGGTAAGTAAGCTACCCGAATATCTATTCTGATGAGAAACTTTAAATTCGGAAGGAAAGCAGAAACGGCACTATCCAGGGAATCTAATAGTCCGTAATAATAGTTTAGCCGTGTGGTCAATTGGAAATCACTTTGGAAAACGCTAATTAGAATGCATGTAGCAGAATGGTCGATTCACTGAAGGGGAAAGGACACAGTATGGTTATGGTGAAAGGTGGGTTAGTTTGGCTTCAGATTGATTTTATGTACGTGAACTTTGGCCTCGGTCTTGTGAGTCAACAGTAGACAAGCGGGTGAGACTGTGGCCTCCATGGTTGCTAAAAACAAAAACTCTGTTCATTAATAAGTAATGGTTGCATCAGATCTTTGTTTTTTTTACCGTCGCTTGGTGTACATTTTGGGGGGAGGGGGGGAACAACAACCCCAAAACAAAATAAAGTCACTGAAGGGGAAAGGACGCTGTATGGTTACGGGGAAAGGTGGTTGCAAA
The DNA here is from genome assembly GCA_012411365.1 of Ameiurus melas. Taxonomy (NCBI): domain Eukaryota; kingdom Metazoa; phylum Chordata; class Actinopteri; order Siluriformes; family Ictaluridae; genus Ameiurus; species Ameiurus melas. Next base: position 31,627,458 of record CM022756.1, read on the forward strand.
CTTGATTTTATGTAGGCAAACATTGGCCTGTGAATTCATGAGCCTTGTGCATGGTGTATGTGCACAGATTTCTGTTGTAAAATTCAGTTTTGCTTGCTAGGATGATTTTCGTGTTGGAAATATTGGCACCTCTGCTTCAAAATACACTAAAATAGTGCATGACGTATTCAGTAAGTGGTTCAGCTAGCCAGGGTTTCTTTAAGCCCTCTCTACCCGTGTTACATTTTGAGAGCATGTCATGTGGTACAACCAACATGTCATTTTGTCACCATGTGTGGTTTAAATCCTGATCGATTACATGCTGTTTTGTGGCTTTAAGTACAGATGTTCTCTCTTTATCAGTGATTTTCCATGCTGTTTTTGATGCTTAGTCACTCTGTAGAGGGTTTTTTTTTTTTAAAATGGGTTTTGAGTTCCATATGGTGGTATTTGGTTTCTCCTGTGTGCAGTCTGTCAGGTCCTTATCCTCGTTAGCAGGTGGCTTTTCTTTCACTGGCAGGCAGCGAGACCACAATGACTCACCTTTCACCAAGCCTGTGTCTCAGATGAACCATCAGGGATTTTATACTCTGGTGCTATTGACTGCTTGGTTATTCACCTACCAATTCCTACCCACCATCCAGCTCTCTCAAACATGGCGGGTGAAGGGTAACGTGCTTCCTCCGCGACACGACCAGCCAGTCGAACTCATGCGGAGTCACGATTACGCTGAACACAATCCGAGGAAAATGCTATCTGCCCCCTTCCACATACATGACCACACAGACTCCCATGATTGGCTAATGAAAATGAGTATGCCGTTTCTTCCACTCGGAGCCATTTGCAGAGTTTGTAACTGTTAAAAGGTAAATTAAACTATAAATGCGTAATTAGTATGATGTGGTGTTTGCTAATAATATAACGCTATGGTATAAAAGACAAAACACTTTGGGATGTACTGTTGTAGAGAAATAATGATCTTTGGGGTGGTAACAGTGACTTTATATTGGGCCATATCATACCACCGCTTCATTGATTTATTGATTGTTTTTTTCTAACTATAACAGCACTTCCTGTTGTGCATTCTTCCATACTTGGCGTTTGGGCTTGTTTTTCATGTACGGCCTGTGACAACAGCGTGCGTGTAAATATGTAAAACACATTTGCACTTGGAGTCGTTTGGCACAGTGACTTGAATGAGGTTTTTGCTTTCAGTGTCCCCGTCCAATTCTGCTCCCTCTCGCCATTCTTTTCTGGCTGCTTTGCTTTCACTAACATCAAAACAAGTAGGGACACACTGATCTGGTACGTCGTATCGGTATTGGACCGATAATTAGCCTGAAAAAATGATGCAATCAGGACTCTTTCACAGCTTGAGTTTTCCCAGTTCTATCCTCGGCTTACTGTCTGCGTGAAGATTCTGTTCTGCACATGTTTACATGGGTTTCCGCAGTGTTCTCAGGTTGTCTCACACCTCCCAAGAACCTGCCCAAACGTGGATTGGTTAAGATTGGATTGCCCCTAGGTGTTATTGAGTGTGTCAGTGTGTGTGCATGGTGCTCTGGTGTCCTATTCAGGGTGTATTCCCGCGTCACACCCAGTATTCCTGGGATAGGCTCCAGATCCACCGTGACCCTGACCAGTATAGGACGCTTATTGATGATGAATGAATGAAAAGGATTTGCATTTTGGTCTTTAGATTAGATGTGGACATCTTGAGGGACATTGCAGGATGACTGCAGTTTGGTAATTAGACTTCAATCTGTGTAGAATATTTGATTATTGTTTAGTCACTGTCAACTACTTGCGAATATTTAAATACTTACACGCTTTAAATATTTAAATACTTGGACGCTTACACCAGGCCATTTCTTCTGTTCCTGCTCATCTCGACCCCCATCTGTTCCGGCCCCATTCTGTCTGTTCTTTGCCATCTCTTTCCATCCTAATCCCTCGTTCTGTGCGAGATAATAGTTTCCATGGCGTTGCTCACATTCCCGTTTCTCCCGTTTTGAATACGAGGAACAGATGGCACTGTCGACATATAGACAGCCTGCTGAAAACATGGCCGAGTAGAACGGAGTACTCGTTCTCCCCCTTTCACTAATGCTTTCCTTTCATAGTCTTTAGCTTTGGTAAACCAGAATGAACTCTGGAAAAGCCTGGTGTTATATTTTCCATCACGGGCGGCACTTTGCTGTCGTTATTGGCTGTTTTTAAAAGCGCGTGGTTTGCTAGAGCGCACGGGTGAGAGGGGGTCCTCTAAGGGAAGGCTGCCAGAGTTGATAATCCTCTGTCTGCAGAGCGACTGTGCGCATGGTGCCTCTGTGATATGGGAGCTGCCTGAATCTCTCATACAAGGACATGCTGAAATATTCTGCACTGCAGCAAAACCTGCCGAGGTATAGACGTTGCGTTTTCACTCAAAAGCAGGAGGTTATAGCTGCTCTAAGTAGGTTGGTTCACGACCCTATAGGCAGAATCGAACGTCATCAAAGTTTTCTTCCGCAGTAACTTGAGTGGTGAAAGTCGAATACGTTCTGACTGACTTTGTGAGACGCACAGGCTCCATTTGGCATCAGAGCAGCAGCAATTCATGCACGGTTCCTGGAAATGCCGATCCCTGATGCCCAGGAACAGATGTTTGATCCATGCAGCTAGCCAGTGGATGTTTGAGCGTTTAAGCAGTGCAGCATTAGAGCAAGGACAGAGCCATTGAATGTTAATAGATCTCTATGCCATTAAGCGCTAATAGACTACGCCATTAGCCGCTTTAAGTTGCGTTATGATTGAGAATAGCTGCTCCTCATTAACGGAAAGCAATATGTGCCTGGCACTCGGAGCTTCCGCTTGAGCTAATAGGCTTTTAAAACCACCACTCTTCATACTTTGTCAGCACTAAGACCCCTCAAAGTATTGGAACAGCAAGGCCAGTTCTTTTGTTTGTGCTATAGTGGACGCTGCTGACATTTGGTTTTGAGATTAAAAGATGAACGAGACAATGGATCCGAATTCTAGCTTTCATTTCCTGATATCTACATCTAGATTTGTTAAACAACTTGGAACTCGGCACCCAGCTACTTTTCAAGTGATCAAAAATATTGGAACACGTGACTGACTGGTGTGTGTTGTTGCCCCGGTGTGCAACGATAGATTGATTTGTTTAAACAATTGGTAGCGCTGAATGACTACTCTTGGTTTGCACCTTGGGTTTGACCTGTGAAGACTACGTTTGTTGTTTAAAAAGGATAAACCAACATGAAGACCAGAGAGCTGTCTATGGGAGAAAGGCAAGCCATTTTGAGGCTGAGAAAAAGATGGAAAATCTATCCGAGCCATTGCGCAAGAATGTATGGACGTAGACGATACAACAGTTCGGAATGTCCTGAAAAAGAAAGAATCCGCTGATGTACTACCAACAACCAGACATGGTCGGCCAAGGAAAACAACAGCAGCTGATGACGGAAACATTGTGAAGAAAAACCCAAAAACAGTAGTCAGTGACCTCACCAACAACCTCCACGGGGCAGGGGTGAAGGTATCACAGTCCAGCATTTGAAGGAGACTTCACGAGCAGAAACATAGAGGCCATTCAACAAGATGCAAACCATTTATCATCAGCATTACGAATCAGAAAGCCAGTTTGGAATTTGCAAAGAAATACCGAGATGAGCCTCAAAAGTTCTGGAACCAGTATTAACCTCTACCAAAGTGACGGAAAGGCCAAAAGTGTAAAGAGAGATATCACGAGGTCATGATCCAAAACACCCAAGCTCATTGGTCTGTGGAGCACTGTGGAGGTCGTGTCATGGTTTGGTCTTACGTGGCTCCTTCTGGAACAAGCCCAGTAATCTTTATTGGTGATGAATCAGTTCAGAAGTCTACAGGAACGTTCTGTCTTCTGTCTGTGCGCCTCAGGTTAACCTATTAGATATGTAAAATATTAGATACGACACCTCAGGGTAGTCCTATTTAACAAAAAAAAATTCTATTTAGAGAAGAAAACTAAAACTTCACCAAATCTTACTCATTTATCCGGTTGATTACTCGGTCAACAATCTTTACGTTTTTACAATTTGTTTCAACGATAGCTACAGCAGAAACGATCTGGTATCCTTCCAGATTACTAGCTAAAGGAAAGAAAAGGAATGGCTGACGAAGCTAAAAACAGATGCAAATTACAACTGTTTGGAAGGTCACATTACACACATGGTACACAGAGAGAGAGAGAGAGAGAGAGAGAGAATGGCATGTTCCTGTACTCAAAGGTGAATGTACATAAGGAGAGTCTGTATTACTCTCTCAGCTTTTACTAAAAAGAGTTGCTTTAAAAAAATATGAAGGGTTTTAATATATGGAGGCTTGGGAGTGGATTTTGGAAGAAGCTTAGTGTTTCCAGAATTCTTCATTTTGTTTTGCTCTTGCATGTTGGATCACATGGGCCATCCTTCTCTTCCTCTCCAACTGAAATCTCTCAAATCTCTCTGCTGAGTTTATTTGATGATGGACTTGATCTCCCGCTATCGGTTTGTGGCCAATTTGGAAATCGGAGGATTTTTTGGAGAGTATGTGCCCGTATTATAATAATAATAATAATAATAATAATAATAATAATGGACCAGTTTGGATGCTAAAAAAACAAAACCCACAACAACGATCCACTTGATTCCCAAATCAGCATTGATTATTTATATATATATGTATATGTGTATATGTGTATGTATATATATATATATATAGGCGTCTGCTTTGTGCTTATAGATTGTCTTTAGTGTCATTCTGTTTCCAGAATGTTGGAGACATCTGTGTGGAGTAGCTAGGAAAATGGGTTGACCTTAAACAAACCATTCGAGCAGAGCAGGAATATCTATTGCATCAGCACTTTAAAAAAAAGCAAAAAAACAACAACAAAAAAAAAACCCTGATCCTTGTAATACAGATGTGTGTGTGGTATTATTAATAATTTACGGAAAGACTGTTGAGCAGATGAGCTTTTTTTTTTGCTTTTTTTAATCGAGTCCACGTCACACAGTGTTTCTCTGATTTGCTGCATCACCGTCCCTCAAGCGCTCAGGCTGTGCGGATCCTCTGGTGTTCGCTGGTCCTATTGTCAGCACAATAATAGCATACAGAGCTGCATTCAGCTGTGACTGAAGTGTGTGTTCGATGCATGCTTGTCATTCAAGAGCTGTCACGGCCTGGCTCGTTTGTGTGCCTTGAGCTACCTTCTGGGAGAAAAACATTAGTGTAGTCTAAAAATTTGATCTGGAGATCAGGGCTGTGCAGTACAGACTAGATAAACCTTAGTCTGGATAACCGTTGTGTAATTGTTGGATACATTTCTGGTTCTGTACTCACTACTGACGTCGTTACGTTCAAATTCAATTCAGTTTTATTTGTATAGCGCTTTTAACAACGGTCGTTGTCTCAGTGCTTCTTTAGAGAAATGGATAAACACAGGATAGAGATTTTAAGTGTGTTTTTACGAATTTATCCCTGTTGAACAAGCCGGTGGTGACGGTGGCGAGGGGAAAAACTCCCTAAGATCATCTGTGGAAGAAACCTTGAGAGGAACCAGACTCGGAAGGGAACCCGTCCTCATCTGGGTAACACCGGATAGTGTGAAAGTAAAAGAAGGTTCATTATGGTGTTTATATGAGGTCTGTTGACTGGCATCCTGTCCAGGGTGTACCCCGCCTTGTGCCCGATGATTCCTGGGATAGGCTCCAGGTTCCCCGCGACCCTGAAGAAGGAGTAAGCGGTAGAAGATAGATGGATGGATGGATATGAGGTCTGTTTGTTGAACTAGTCCACTGTTCACTAAAGGATACCTGAGTGTAAAACTGCATGTAGTAATTGCGGTCCCAAGGCCATCGCAGCAACCGTAGTCCCAGCAACCACTGCGAGAATGTCCATGTGGAAATGAGGTCCAAAACCATTTCCATGGTACTTCAAATGGTACCATCCTCAGCAGACTGTAGCTTCCAGTTGAGAGCTCCATCCAGAGGTAGGGTATCAGGATGGATCAGGAGGTCTGTAGAGCAGAAAGGGTCAGGATCACTGGCATCTCCATAAAATCATGTGTGTCTTGACAGAAAGAGAGATGGAGAATAAGTTCCCTCATGATCCCTTGACTGTAAGACAGCAACTGTTTTGCTTTTGTGCAAGGATTAGATTCTGTCTCCGGTTTGACCGGTTAAAAGTGGCTGTCAAACGTATACTTTGAAAAGTATAGTTTGGTATATTACGCACAATATATCTAGTAAGATTTGGTGAAAATGGTCAATCCCAGTCCTAAACGTTGATCTCTGTGGACACTTACCAAAACTGAAAATGTTCAGTCTTTATGAAAAGGAAATGTCTTCCAGTTTATACAGCTCGTATACATGGACCGGTGGGTTATTCTGAAAGAGCTCGATCATAAACGTCTGCCATACCGGAGCAGCTTGTCAATACACAGGGTTTCAAGTGCCTCATTAACAGTCACAGTGCTTACTGGCACTGCCAAAACGTGTATATGTGTGTGTACATGTTGACTCGTTCTCACCTTATTGTCAGGTCACTGGTGCAGAGTGCAGTCCTGCCAGACGGCCATTTGCTACATTCTCTATCCGATGGGGCTGCAAATAAAACGATTATTTTGATTATCGAGGAAACCTGATTGTCTACACACTTTAAAGCAGTTCGGCGCTGAAGAAAACGTGTCTGGAACACGTTAAGCAGCACACGACGTGCCACGTTAATACACTTACGAGTTTGTTTGATGCGCTTGATATAAAACCGTCATGTTTTGGATGAGCTGGATCATGCACTTTTCCCTCTCGTGACCTCTGATGTTTATCAGATGGGGTTTATTCATAGAAATGTGTTTTTCACCATTGTGAAGTGACATCACTGATGGTGTGGGGGTAGGGGGTATCCACGGTGACGTCACAGACCCAACTAATCCATAATGAAATTCTTTGTCGATTTATTTTAGTTATCGGTTTTATCGATTAGTTGTTGCAGCTTTACTATCTGATACTAGTGAAGCACTCTTCTGAAACACGATAGTCATGAAAATTAAATGACGTGATTGTTGGTAGTAAAACAGGTCACACCACTGGGACATTGCTTCACTATTAGCCTTCAGTTAGAAGTGTTAAAGTTGCTATGATGATAATGCACTGTCTGACCACCAGTCTGTTTTTATTACATTGTGCTAATACATTGATTCATGTTCAGTATCAGGTTTTCCGTTTCAGAGTGTATCCCAGGAACACTAGGTTTCAAACAGGAATAACACACACCCAATACGATACAACGTCATTATAGGGCACCACCAGTTTACCTTAGCCAGTGGCATGTTTTTGGGAGGTGTGAGAAAATCAGGGAACCCTGAGGGAACCTACAGTGTCCTCCGCCAACATTGGAAAATATGAGCAAAGAAGGCTGTAAAAAATTGTCTTCATTGTTTATCTTTGTTTAAAAAAAATTCACAGAAATGCTCTGCTCATGTGCATATCAAACAATTGCAAACACAACACAGGTTTATCAATTAAAAAAAAAATATATATATCTCTTTTGTTAAATATAGGTGCAACGATTATTGGCACTGTTTTAGTCAATACATTGTGCTATGTCCCGTTGCCAAGATAACAGCTGAGTCTTCTCCTATAATGCCTGATGGCAAGGGACCTGAGACTGTTCCTCCATACAGAATCTCTCCAGATCCTTCACATTTCAAAGTCCACACTGGTGGACTCTCCTCTTCAGTTCACCCCACAGGTTTTCTATGGGGTTCAGGTCAGGGGACTGCGATGGTCATGGCAGGACCTTGATTTTGTGGTCAGTAAACCATTTTTGTGTTGATTTTGATGAATGTTTTGGATCATTCTCCAGCTGGAAGATCCAACCATGGTCCATTTGAAGCTTTCTGGCAGAGGCAGATATTTGATAGTCCATGATGCCAGGTATCCTAACAAAATGTCCAGGTCCTCTGGCAGAAAAACAGTCCCAACACATTAAAGAGCCTCCACCATATTTAACCGTGGGCATGAGATACTGTTCCATATGACTACCTCTCCGTGTGCACCAAAACCACCTCTGGTGTTTATTACCAAAAAGCTCTATTTTGGTTTCATCTGACCATAGAACCCGATCCCATTTGAAGTTCCAGTAATGTCTGGTAAAGTGAAGACACTCGAGTTTGTTTTTGGATGAGAGTAGAGGCTTTTTTTTCTTGAAACCCTTCCAAATAACTTGTGGTGATGGAGGTGACTTCGGATTGCAGTTTTGGAGACTTTCTGACCCCAAGACGCAACTAACTTCTGCAATCCTCCAGCTGTGATCCTTGGAGATTGTTTGGCCGCTCAAGCAGTCCTCTTCACAGTGTGTTGAGACGATATAGACACACGTCCAATTCCAGGTTGATTCATAACATTTCCAGTTGACTGGAACTTCTTCATTATTGTCCTGATGACGGAAATAGCACAATGCTTGTGCTATTTTCTTATATCCACTTCCCATTTTGTGAAGCTCAATCACATCACAGTTTTATTCCTTGGTCTTACACATTGTTATGAATGACTAAGAGAATTTGGCCTGTGTGTTACCTAATATTTATACCCCTGTTAAGATATGTTTGAATAATTTCCTGTTCCTAGTCACCAAAGTGTACCAAAAAAAAAAAGTAAAATGTCAATGGGAATATAATTCAAATATATAAATATTTTTCTTATATGAATTCATAAGGATGCCAATAATTGTTGCACACCTGTCTCTAACGAATGTATATATATAATATATATATATATATATATATATATATATATATATATATATATATATATATATCATATATATATATAATATAAAAACCTATGTTTATATATATATATATATATATATATTATATATATAGAATAGAGCCTTCTTTGCTCATATTTTCCAAGGGTGCCGATATTAGCGTGCATTTTCTAAACTTATATTTGTGACGCCGGGCTTCTGGGACTCGCTGGTTATGTAATTGACGGTTTCTCAGGAAAAGGCTGAGGATGGCACGGCGCATTCTTTTTGGGACACGTTTCCTGTGGAATCTCGAGTGCTGCAGCTCTCGTCCTGTCTCCGCCCTCGCCTCAACTCGATCTCTTCAGGACCCTTCACGTTTAAAACTGCGTCGCAGCCAGCCTTCTCCTCGCTGTAGTCGTGCCTGATCTCTTCTGACTGCGTGTTCGGAGGAGGTTTTCCGTGTACGTGGTCGGATACCCTGTATGCCGTTTGAGTGTTTAGTCATTCACGTCATGTGAAATGAGTTCATCTGTTTACGTTAGAAGCGAACACTGTGAGTGTGGTCAGAATGACCTACTTATTTCTTCTGCTGATTTGGGTTAAGGGTTGGACTTGAGAATGAGTAAAGAACGCTGATGTTATATGTTCCACATCTGGCTCATTGTTGATTTTTGGTTTTTATTTTTTTTTCCTTCTGAAAAATGTGAGTCTTACAAGAATAACAGTCATAGTAGTAGAGGTATAACACAATGCCTCTATCTCTCTGTATCTGTATTTAGATTTCACTCCAAAGTAAGAGTGGCCTAAACCAGAATAAATTCAAAAACGTCCTGGGAAACGCTGACAATTCCTCAACCTCAAGTACATCATTCCAGTTCATAATGGCTTCACACGGTTAATATCTGATTGTACATATAAACTATATTTCCTAAAAAAATGTAATTGGTTGTGTTTCCCAAATAATACCCAAACCACCAGGACCCTGTCCATACAGTTACTAAGGATGCTCTAAGTGCATTGCACAGCTTAATGAACGTGGTCTTTGTTTCTCCCGTGAGCGTCATATCTCACGCCTTGGCGTTAAAAATCCAAACCTCGCAAGCGGTCACAGTCCTGATAGAGACCTTTTTAGTCTTATCCAGGGGGAAAAAAAACACAAACCCATGATTAGTACTCCTCGTATTCGTATCTATATTTGTATCCGTTAACAACGCGTTATATGTTCAATGGGACGGGTTTTTAAAAAAAAATTTTCCTTTTAAAATGGAAGAGTTTATAAGTGAAAACGAAGATGTGCGTGAAATGGCTTCTCTACCTGATGTTGGCATTTTAAAAATGTATTTATTTATTTAATCATGTGTTTGGGGAAGCATATTCCGTTCAACCAGAATCGTCTGCCCAGGTATGCACTGGCTTTCCTCAACTTCCTGGGGAATCCCCACCTGACTCTGAGTGTTTGTGTGGGAGTGTGTGGTTCCTGATTCAGGCTTTAGCCAGAGACCATAAAATCTTAAGGGCTAAAGAAGACTTGAACCTTCTGGGCTGAGTATCAGAACGTCCGCTGTCATGGAGACGTAATAAACACGGCATCGTTAAAACAACGAGCTTTATTTATTTATTTATTTATTTATTTATTTCTGTCCAGAACCCTGCGTTTTGTTCGCCGAGCCTGCGAACGCTTTGGCATGTCTTAGCTGTGTTGATTCTGACAAGGGCCCCGAGTTCAGTCAGTGTTACGTGATGATATTCTCAGTTGTGTTGATTTTGTAGTCAGTGTTAGGTGGAAAAATGTGTTGCTTTCTCCCTTCTTGGCAGATTTAAAGCTGAGGAGGGTGGTGGAGTGGTTCTTCGGCTCTGACTCACGACAGCCAATAAACTCTGGCCTCAGCACTTTTCTTGGAATTAAACACTCCGCTTTCCACACACGGCCATTAAAGTGTGCCGTTTCTTTCGCCAAGGGAGAGAGAGAGGGGGGGGTTGGTGTCGTGTTTCATCTGGTGGCCGGTTGTTGCAGTTTCCCGCTGACCTACATCTGTACACGGCAATGAGTGTGCGAGGTCTTACTGAAGCGTTTCTAGTCTTCTAAAAAGCCAATCATTTGTCCGTTTCTGCTATAAACTCTACGTGGTAGCTCTGTCAAGGACTACAATCGATACCGAATTTACAACCGCGATTCCAAAAAAGTTGGGACGCCGTGTGGAATGTAAACATACACAGCATGCGATGATCGGTTTGCAAATCTCATGAACCTATATGTTCGTCCTATCGACTGTTTAAACTGAATAAATGTAGCATTTTAAGAAAAAGAATAAGGTCATTTTGAATTCGATGGCCGCAACACGTCTCCGAAAAGTTGGGACGGGGGGGTCACAAAAGCCAGGGAAAGTAAGTGTTAGTAAAGAGAAACAGCTGGAGGAATCTTTTGCAAGTAATGAGGTTAAATGGGAACAGGTCAGTAAGATGATTGAGTATGAAAAGAGGATCTTAGAGAGTCTCGGAAGTAAAGATGAGATGGAATCTGGATGGAAGCAGATGTTGCTCTAAAATCTGTATATACCCTTCAGCAAGAACATAGATGTCATGGTCAGCTGTCCACAAACCTTTGGCTAGATCGTGTATATTTGCAGGACGACAAATATAATTATTTAATGTCCTTTGTAGAAATCGTGACCCGTTTCCACATGGCTGACATTTTCACCGATTTCACTGATGAAATCTTTTGAACAAATGTTTTTAAGAACAATGTGGTTCTTTAGAATTGGTCTTAATTTACATTTTACAAATTAAAAGCCCTAAGCAATACATTGTCTTACATTCAGATTTACTTAATCTTGCATGTCTATGGAGACAGCCATTCCTAAATTGGTGTCATAATCTTTTATTTTTTATTTTTTATATAAATACAATTGAATTTATTTTATTTGATCTTTTTTCTTAAAAAACATTTCAGGTAGAACTAAAAAAGTTGAACCTGAGAATACCTGTGCATCCCTTCGATTGCAGTGTTTTTGTGTGTGTGGGTAAATTTGGAGAAAGTCTTGTGCTGGTTCTTTCAGCAGTTCCTCGGTGTAGAAAATGCTCTTGCTCTTGTGAAGCTTGAGTCGAACATGTGTTCTCAATGGAGAGCACTGCCAGGAAGTTCCTCAAGGAACACGGCTTTGCATGTTCTGTTTCTCCTGCTTATGAAAGAAGTTTTTATTTTATTTTATTTATTTTTTTATAAATGTGTGAATCTGTATTGCATATGACTGGAATAAATAATAATAATAATAATAAAAGACTGCAGTTATAAACATCTGCAGAGATGAAATCATGCTTTCTGTTAAAACATTTACAACACTCATAACTTGCTTATGAAGATGTTTATAAATGCTTATGAACGCAACCACCGTCAGTAAAGCCAGAGTCATGGCCATGTCACGAGACTTCAAGTAGACGACTTCTACCAAAAAAAAACAAACAAAAAAATCTTATTGGGATATTTTAGAGATTTTGGCATGGCAACTGATGTTGTGTTTTGTGATGTTGGCATGGCAACTGTTGTAGTATGTGTGGTTTTTTAATGAGATCAAGCGTGGCAGTATTCTACACCATGGTCCTGACACTGATTAGCTGGATGGTGAGGACACCTGCTAGGCCGCTGTCTCATTTTCTCCTCAATGACTGTTCTCATTACTCTGTTCTCCTTATCCAACTTCACGGTACCTCGCCACAGCTAGTCAAGTGCATGATCGTGTGTGAATAGAACTGGTTTTGTGGACGTGAGATGCCCTCGCACCCTCTGTTACTGTTATTTCCGAAGCTACTCTGGTAAATTGATCCAATATCTCGTTAGAGAGTCCCTAAAATGATGCCCAATATTGCTTGAATATGGCTGAAAACAAACGTTCAACATCACCAAAAACGTCACGCTCTTTCACCTAATGACTTTTTGACTGCGTAGTCGTCATAGTAGAGGAAGCAACCTGAAAAATTGTGGTATTTGTGTGTTATTGGATATGTTGGTTATTGAAAGTTTCCAACCACTTCAAGTCCGTGTTTGAAATATTTAGTAAATTCATTTCTGGACCTCGTCCCATTCCAGTAGATAAGAGCCTGGACTCGTGTGGTACGGCTGAAAAGGACTGCCCGAGAGCAATGCCATTCCAAGATGGCTCCCAGTGGACAGACTATTAGAAGGATACGTTATGGGTAATATCTACCAACCAACCAGAAGTGAGCGAGTGATGCTAAACAAGTGGAAAAGGGATTCAGACTTGGTCTAGTTTTAGCTTTTCTCTTGGTTAAAAAAAAAAAATCAAATTTGATGAGATGATTAATGAGTGATGGTCATGTGATTTACCTTTGCTGTGGAATTTACGTCTTTACTCAGTTGTTTAGGTAGCTAACTCGGGTTTTGATTAATAGGAGGTGTTGAGTTTCTCCATGTTTTCGCATTTCTATCTTAGACTGAGTGTCTCGCCCTCTTCTTGCCTGATCCTGTGTCTTTTTAATGTGCTCCAAAACTATGACAAAATTTGCATTTAAAAGACACATGCATTCAAAAATTGACAATCTCTCTCTACTAGTAATATGGTAGGGACGGGCGATATGGACTTAAAACTGTATCGCGATATTTTCTGGTATTTATTGCGATAACGATATCGGTAACGATATTAATATAGAACCGTTCACTAGCGTTTTTAGCTACAAGTGATCGCTGTGATCTTGAGCGGCTCAGAAACACAAACATTGCTCTATTTCAAAAGGGGAGGAGCAATAGGGACTTATTTTAGCGGAGCAGCGTTGATCCATTTTTCAAATCTGGACATCGGAGCTGTTTTACAGTGTGTACAGACCGGTTTAGTGACTCCATCTCCATCTGTTTACTCTCCCAATCCCGACGTAGTTTAACGGACACCTGCAAATATCCAGGAACCTATCAGTGTTCTGAAAAACCAACATGGCTGTCATGAGTTTGTTCTAGGACGTTCTCTGGAGCACAGCCAACTTCCTCATACATAACTCAGCTGCTCATCTCACTTCCTTTTGAATTTCTTGTCATTTCTAATGATTATATATTTATATATATATAAGGAAGTAAAGTCTCGTCGGTGCATGGAGTTATGTGGTTTACATCAGGAAGGTCAAAGCGAGCATGTTACAGCACGGCCTTTTTACTATCAGTGGTTCATCACTCTGCATCTGCATCCTGCCTTCTCTCTCACTTACTCGCACGCTTGCTCTGTTGCCTTCTCCCCTGGCGGTCTCTCTCCACAGGAAGTGGTGTGTTGAGACTGAACCTAAGATGTAAACACACAGCAGGTCAGAGCACGGCTGGACTATCTGCTAAGCGCATGCCTCCGAGGTCGATGCATCATGCTCGCTGACGAGGTGCTTCCAGCCGCGGAAGTTTATTGCTCCCGTTTCGTTTTCCTTGCTGAATTTCACGATCTAACGGCCGTGCAGTCGGCGTTGGCTTCATCGGGGCTCGAAATTTTTGAAGGAGATTGGGGGCGAATTTCAAAACACACTTTGTGCGGAAAGTAAAACTGAAAGGTTTTGTCTCCGAGGTGGGGGAATTTGGCTTGGCATGATTCTGAAAATATCTTTCGTGCGTACGTATTCATGTGGTTTAGAGTTTAGACAACTTGAGAATGCTGAACGTTTATCAGTACATGTAAAAAATAAATAAATCAATAAAATGAACAGCACTAATCCATTTTCAGTACGAGTCATCAGTATTCAGTATCGTCATCCAGCAGTCAGTGGTAAAGTCACATGCCGAGGCCATGGTTTGTGCTCAAGTCATGAGTATCTCAACATGTCCCAACTGTAAAAAATTAGGCTTTAAAAAAAAAAAAAAAAATATATATATATATATATATATATATATATATATATATATATATATATATATATATATATATATATATATATATATAAATAAATAAATAATTCAGTTACTAATTATATGCCATTGCATTTTAGTGGAAGATTACTGATATTGTATTTATTTAATTTAATTATATTTCATTTTATGAAGTGATCGGTAAGGATAAATTGTGCATGATTTGCGCAAAACCATGAGCTAATATGGTTAAAAAAAGAAGTCAGATTTGATTTCAGGATGTTTTTTAATAATTTGGGGGGGGGGCTGTTTAAGGCCCTGTTTACACTAGTGTGTTTTTAAAAAAAAAAAAAAAAAAAAAAAAAGAAAGGAAAATGATCCTCGTCCACACTGGCGTTTCTGCCGTGTTTCAGAAACGATCTCCGTCCACACTACATGACCGAGAACGCGTGTCACATGATCAGTCGTGCACACTGGGTATCCGCATACAAGTGTAAACAGGAAGTTGGTTGCTGGTCCGAACCGGCGTCCTGTGTAGGGTTTACGCCGCTCGAAATGAGATCGGTTGGCGATCGCTTTAATCGTAACTCGCCTCTTGCGCATGTAGGCAGCTGCAGTGTTATAAAATACAGAATTGAACTGCACAGTGGCGGCTAAGAATGAGCCAGCAAAGCTTGTGGTTCAGTCTCCATGTTGTTGTGGATACGATCGAGGTAGATTAACGATCACGTGGTAGGGCTTAACGAGCCAGGGAAGGGTACCCGATGATCCAGAAGACCCGATCAGGGGGCGAATGTGTGCGAAGCCACACCTTCGTTTATAAAAGTCTGCGTTTTGGTCCGTTTACACTGAAACGCCAGCCCGGAGTTTTCGAACTAAAACGGGGTCTTCTGTGTTTCCAGAAGTCTCTGCCGGAGTAGTGTAGACGACCGGCGTAACCGTAGCAACATTTACGAAAACGCACTAGCGTAAACAGGGCCTAAGGGGTGCTGCTGCTGTTCGTCTCTATGAGCTGAATCACTTAAAAAGAATTTTTGGTCTCCACCTCATATTTTGGGGGTTTTCCGTCCTTCTGAGATTCTCGTTCTCCTACGAGTGTTTGAAAGTTTTTGGGATTTATATGGAATTATTGTAACCAGCAGATGAACTGATTTAGATTTTGAAATCGAGCCAAACGGTGTCAAGGTCACAATTAGGTCAAATGTCTGAAATAGTTTTTCTTCATTAGCATCCTTCTTGTTTGAAGTATACTTTAACAGTAGTTCTGGCATGCAAATTAGTAACGAGATGCACTAGACATCTTGGTGGAAGAGGCATCCCTGTCAACATTCTTGACATCGAGATTGACTTGGTTATACGCTGAGGGCAAAACAGGCTGAATATTCAGATTGTTTTTGTTATTTAATATAGTTCCAGTGCATCTCCATATCAAATATACACACCATCATTTCTTTGAATATATATATATATATATATTCAATGGGATTCAACTCAGGAGATTGCCATGCAAGGCCTCCTTTAGTTATTTTGTCCGTATATTTGGAGTCAGTCAGTACGTTTACACGGACAACAATAATCCGATATAAACCCGATTGAGACGATACTCTGATTAAGAAACTAGCATGTAAACAGCGATTATTGAGGACCTTAATCCGTCTAAAGTCATACCCGAAGTAAACACAAATGGAATTAAGACGTGTGGAGTACTCCTGTTTTAGTCGCATTATCGACGTGTATTACAGACCTGTACACACCTTTAATCACACTATTAACATCGTGTGAGAGTTTTCACCGCATTTTACGACAGGACACGATCACACACGGCAGCGCTCGACCGTTATAAACAAAGTCTGTAACCTGGGAGTAATGATGGATTTAAACATAATGATCTCTGTAGCAGCACCGGAGTCATTCTAACCTGAAATAGAGCTCCAAATTCGGCTAAACTGACCTACGTCGTCTTGGGCACTGTGGGTAGCAGCGGCGTGGGTCTGGCGTCTAAAAGTTGCTGAAGAGCTCTTTTATTTATTAGTTTTATTTACCATTATAACATCTTTGTGTAACTGTATAACATAATAATGCATGGATGTGACATTCCCAGGATGTGAATCGCACATTTCAACGATCATTCATTTTTTTATTGTTGGAAGCTATTATAAAAATGAAATCCCCAAAAGGTTTCCTTCTGGTCACTGATATGAGGGTTAGATGGAAGTGTGCGCATAGCGTTAATTAGTCGCATTAATAATTACATCAATTGAAGGTCCTCTTAAGGATAGTAAGACGAGTGTGTGTGAGACAGACAGACTGTAAGGAAATGTGGAAAGGAAGTATCTGGGGCCCAAAAGTCACCTTGTGTATAATATATTCTTTATTTCTTTTATTTCACTCGTCGTTTGGCAGAAATACATAACGTCACTTTGGGATTTTAATAAAACCAAAACAAATCACAACACAAATGTTTTTTTTTAGTGTTAAGCATTTAAAGTAAGAGATTATTCCAGAAGGGTTAATGGTTAAATCTGGATTTTAAATCTCATGTGATGAACAAGACATGTGTGTGGATTTAGTCTGTATCGTTCACGCTGTTGCTAAGCAGCTGTGTGCCATGACTGCACCGCCGCTATTCCGAGTAATTTAGCCTGTGAGAATTCAAGTTTGGTTTTTGCATACATTTTACTCGCATTAGGAGGTTGGTGGGATTTCAAATATTTCCCTCTGACTTTCTGTCTCTCCTTTTAATCGTTTAGTCTGTAATTAGATCTGTGTTCTTTTTCTCCAGTCCTCTCAGTGTTGGAGGTCTAATGGAAACGGTCGGTATTACAGAAGCCTTTGCACTCAGAGTTTTTTTGTCTTGCTGCCTGTTCACCTCTCTGGGCCAAAAAAGTTGTCCAACACCGGCATCTTGCCCTGTTGCTATGGTTACAATGAAAGACGGAATTCCCTGTGCTTTCGTTTCGCGTCTTAAGGTGCGGCCTGAACGGAAGAACAGTTGTCTGTGTGTGTGGGGGGGTAAACAACAACCCAATTCCGATTTGGATCTATATTCTGATGCGACGCTAACAGGCGTGTTTAAACTCGTTTCTCTTTGTCACTCTCGGCAGGCGCTGGATCAGGACCGGACGGCTCTACAGAAGGTGAAGAAGTCAGTCAAAGCAATCTACAACTCCGGGCAAGGTAAGAGCTACACCTCAGTCTCTCTGTCTCCAAAATTGAGACAGCTGACGCTCGCCTTTTACTTGATCTTAACGAATCTGGAGTTCTGCTGCAGCATGCAAATGGTAGGGTGATCAACAGCATAACATCAACTCCACAGACCCAACCTGCCTTGTGCCAACACTTCAGGGTGGTGGTGTAGTGTTGTGGGGAATGTTTTTGATTTCGCACATAACGGTCCCCTTAACACCAACTGAGCATTGTTGGAACGCAAGAGCTGATCTGAGTATTGTTGCTGACCATGTACATCCTTTTGTGAGGTTAATTTACCTACCTTATAATGGCTCCCAATGCGGCAATGCACCATGAACATGACTTCAGTGCACTTCAATGGCCTCACCAGTCATCAGATCTGAATACAACAGAGCACCTTTTAATATGGCAGAATGGGAGATTTTCAGCATAAAAGTCCTGCTAACATATCTACAGCTTTTTATGATGCAATCATATCAACATGGACCAATATAGTAAAGGAACGTTTCCAACATCTTGTTCTTTGAGCAGAGAGAGGCCCTACCCAGTACATAAAATATAACAGCATAATCCCACTAATAATTTTTCATTTATTAATAAAAAAATAATAAAAGTCCTGAAGACTTTCCTGTGGTAGAAAATGCTGAGGTCCAGCTTTGGCTTTGACTGTTACAAAGCTGTGACGGTGGAGAAAAATGCTAAATTAATGTCTCCTTATAAATATTAATCAACACCTTCTGTCCAATCAGATTCGAGAAACAGTGCTGTGGCATATTTCCTAATGAATAATTATATGAACACCGATCATTGTCCGAACGCAGACTTTCACATAGCATATCTTTATTCAAATGAGTGCAGTGGAAATTAAAATGCACTTAGTCAGCAGGAACACCCGGCATAGACCTTCCTCCTCTTATCTGCGTCTCCAAGGCAACACAGTCTTTTGAGACTTTTCCAAATCCGTAAACCAAGGTCAAAATAGAGGGCGATTAAGTGAAAAGCAGAAAGCTCTAGAAAAACAACTTGGCGGTTAATAGGAAAACGAGGTATTAGGAAATAAATAACATTATAATTTTTCTACAAATGTCCATGCACGTTTACTTTATATTTGATGAACTAGTAAATTGAAAAAAATATAAACTAGTAATTGTGGGATGTGCAAAAGTTTTGACCCACAAGAATTGTCATTAGGAATTGATGGTTAATGACGATTTCAGACTTCCTTCTCTTTACATTATCTGACTCTTTCAGCCTTTGGTTTCTACATCCGTTTCTATAAACCTCTGCCTGAGGATCTGAAAGTGAGGCTAGCTTGATGCCTACAATGCAAGAGGAATGCTATTCAAAGATATTCAATTTCAGTTCAATTTTATTTGGATAGTGCTTTTAACGATGAAGATTTAGAGAAATGTATAAACACAGGATAGAGATTTTAAGTGTGTTTTATGAATTTATCACTATTGAGCGAGCCGGTGGTGACGGTGGTGAGGAAACACTCCCTAAGATGATATGAGGACGAAACCTTGAGAGGAACCACTCAGAAAGGAACCCGTCCTCATCTGGGTAGTGTGAGAGTAAAGGAAAGTTTATTATGGTGTTTATATGAAGTCTGTTTTGTTGAACTAGGCCACTGTTCACTGTAGTAATTGGAGTCCCAAGGCCATCGCAGCAACCGTAGTCCCCGCAACCACGACGAGAACGTCCATGTGAAATTGAGGTCCAAAACCACTTCCATGGTACCTCAGCAATCTCCATGCTACACTGCTTGGTCATCTTCAGCAGCAGAATGTAGCCTCCCGTTGATGAGCGCTCCATCCAGAGGTAGGGCATCAGGAGAGATCAGGCAGGTCCGGAGACCAGAAAGGATCAGGATCACTGGCATCTCCATGATATCATGTGTGGCTTGCCCGAAGAAGAGATGGAGAGGGAGGTTAAGAGAGGCAGAGATATCAACCTGCTTCCAGCTTTCAATTTCCTTTGCAATGCGTTCAAATGGGAACTGTTGAAGTCGGTGGATGATGCCTATAGGCTAGCCAGAAGGGCACAGCAAAACCCTCCATATGACACTATAGATGTAGGACGGTTTAGCTGACACAGGAGTGGTGATGCACCATTTTACTCTGCAGTAATTCTTGCATGGAAACATGACCTGCATGGAAGAGTCATCAGAAGAAAACCTTACTTCATCAAAAAGCCAACATCTGAAGTACCAAAACATCTAGATATGTCAGAGGCAGTTTGGAAACAAGTGCTGAGAACTTATGATACTCTTTGGTCACAGTCACTAAATGTATGTTTGGGGGAGGGGGGGTAACATTTGATCACAAAGAACACCTTGCCAGCTGTTAAACATCGGGTAGATCTATTTTGCTTAGGGTTTGTGTGAAGCCACAGGAAACATTTCACAGGTAGATTGAGGAATGGATTCCAGTAAATATCAGTGAATTCTTGAAGTAAACGTGACGCAGTCTGTCAGGAAACTGTACCTGAGAACAGATTGGCTTTTTCCACTGGAAATCGATCCAAACCATACCTCAGAATACACCATGAACTACTTCAAGACACCCGCTGTGGTCGTGAAGCTAAAGACACGGTTAAGACAAACTACTTGTACACAAGAACAAACAGTGATCAGGGGTTCAGTATAAAAACCTAAACACTCCGTTTCTGCGTCATAACTCACGGCTGATACAGATGGGATTTCAGACTAGCCATCATCCAAACCTGAAGGAACCGGAGGAACAGATCATATATTTTTATAACAATATAGACTGAATAGGGAGGATGACTCCAGAGGATCATGTTACAGTGAGAAGCTGTATGCACTGATGCACTGTATCTCTATACAGGATCTTAAACCACAAAAAAAATAGCTCTTTAAAAAAAAAATTAACATTTATTTTATTGTTGCTAATATCACTGGTTTTATTCATTATTAGCACTATAAACAATATTTTATAGAAAAAAAAAACCCATATGCTTGGGGTTCTGTGGGCAGGTAGACTATTGGTGCTTTTCCACTGCATGCTTTTTAGGGCTTTCCACTGCGGATCGTACCTGGTACTTTTTTTTAGTACCACCTCGGCGGTCGAGGTCCTGAGCGAGCCGAGCCGATACTAAACGTCAGCCAAGCGCCGAGGGACGAGTGGATCTGTATTGTGCCTGAATAGATGTCAAAATGACGTCATTTATCTAATTACAGATAAAATTACAACGGTCTCTGTCTTCGATTTTTTTACATCTCGCTTGTTACCGGTTTCCAAACAGGTCTCTCCTGTCATGGATGAATCTAACTTGTCATATCGAGCACTACGTAGGGTCTAGAGCGCCGTTATTTTACATCCTGAACAGGAAAGGGGTTTGGAATACGGTCTGAGTGTGTATTTGTACAGGGCTTCGATAATACAACGTTATTCCTGCGTGAAGGCGAGTGGAAGACGGCACCCGAGCTGAGATGCAATGGAAAAGCACGCTCGGAAAAGTCAAGCGAGCCGAGCCGTACCGTGCAGTGGAAAAGAGTTGAGCCAAGCTTAGAAAGAGTTAACTTGGGTTATAAACTTGGCTTCTCTCCTATAAATCCACCGAGAGACTCCGTAAACTCAAAAACGCAAAAAGAATCACTAATTCAATCTTGGCGTTCGTCCGTGTCCTTTTGGTTTGCCGTAGGGGTGTGAATCTCTCGGGACCACATCTGATTTCCATTCGCTCTGCCACGATGTGATTATACACTGATTTGTTACACGGTCCATTATGAATATTTGGCACATTGGCGTATAACCGCTTTAATAAATTACATTTCTCTTCCATCGTTATAAACAAAAGGATCAATGCCGCTGTTTGAACCCTTTTTTAAATGTATTTATTTTTAATTGTCATTTGACTACCGAGTACTTTAAAAAAAAAACATTCAGTATAACTATAAAAAGGTGAAAAACATATGCGTGTCGTTCATTGATAAATGCCAATTGTGGTCAGGTTGCTGTGGTCTAAGGTGAGTAAAACACTCTGGGATGTGCTGTTATCGGAAAATAATCGACTTCCGTGTGGTAACAGTAACTCTACGTCACATCAGGACATTCATCATCACACTACTGCACTGCTGATTGTTTTCCGACAACAGCACGTCTTATTTTGTGTTATTACTTCCTTACTTACTACCATTTATGAGTTAGAATATTTCAAAGGATTTGTGTTGCTTAGAATGAATCATTTCCCCCAGCTCTGGAAGCTTTAGCACGATAAGCTTATCCAGTGCCATGTAAACGTGTCCACTTTATTTATATCTCCCGCATCGTGCTGGTTTGCTCATATTTCTGAGCTGACCCTGCTCTGACCTCAGTCCTCCTTTAGCCTGCATTACGTTTTTGACGCTCCGGAGTCAGCAAATGACCTCAGGTGCTGCATTTCTTTCTTTTTTTTTTTTTTTTGCCTTTGTTTATTTATTCATTTTCATATGATTCATTTACATATGATTCATTTTCATGTGATTCATATTCATGCATGTGATTCATTTACATGTAATTGATTTTCATGTGATTCATTTACATATGATTCATTTACATGTAATTCATTTTCACGTGATTCATTTACATATGATACCTTTTCATGTGATTCATATTCATGCATGTAATTCATTTTCATGTGGTTCATATTCATGCATGTGATTCATTTACATGTAATTCATTTTCATGTGATTCATATTCATGTGATTCATTTACCTTTTCTCCCCTCCCTTCCCCAAATATTTCATTGAGGAAAAAAATAAATAAATAAATAAATAATAATAATAATAATTAATAATAATAATAAAAAAGGTGCTGCATTTCACCCGGGCTCATATTTGTGTGTTGTCCGATGAAGTCGTAGAACTGAGTGTGTTTCTCGGCCTTGGTTTATCATGACGGGTCCTCTTTTATATTAACGAACTCGGAAACCTTCTCCGTTTATCTTGAGACAAAAAGCAAGGATGCCCCACAAGTCCAGTTTTGAGATGGGGGAAAGGGAGCAGGGCTTCAAAACACCCGCACAAATCAGTATAGATTCATGTCTCGATCGGTTCTTCAAGAAAAAGACTACTCTTTTGGCGTGTTTTTGGTTGTTGAGTGATCATTTAGTAGCATACTCCCATGGTACGTTGCAGAGCTCTTATGGCAGATGTATAAAGGTTTGGTCTGGGTATACAATGTCGAGTAAACCTCATATCATGGCATATCATCTAATATCCTGTAGAGATGTTTGAAATTGTTATATTGCGCAATCCTGCTGCGTTGCATCTGCTTCGGTTGCCATGATCCTGCTTGATTACGCGTTAAATTGCATTCAATCTTACATCTTGGGTCTATAAATATTCCAGAATGATTGCACATGGGACGAACGAATTCAACTTTAAGAGAGAACTGGTGTTCTTATAGAAGTGCTCAAGATCGTTAAGCGAGAGAGCTGCACTCGGTGATGCTCGGAGGATCGTCGACCTTAATGCTGTTGGACTAGTGCTTTGTCAAGCCGGTGGTTTCTTACCAAGCACATAAACGTTCTTGCATTAAACAGCCCTCTGCTGGACGTTCCTAGGAGACGATGTGCGCTGGATTTAGAAGCCTAGCCATCGTTCTTCTGCACAAGACTGATGATCTAATCGTGTGGTTTCTCCGAGGGCCGGGCTCACACCGAGCAGCGAGGATGGCTCCCAGATGAGCCTGGTGTTCCACAGAGAGTCTGTACCCTAACCGATGTATTATTCCTGCTGGAAGATTTACCGCTTTACTTAGATCATTGCCCATTTTCTCATCTTTTTTTCATTTCTGTCGCTGGTACAAAACTGGAACTTGTGCAGGTGTTTGTCCGCTTAACGTCACTTGGTAAAGGGCTTCGTTTTAAACTCGGCTCTCTTTCTGCTTGCCTGGACTTTCCTCAGTCCTTCTCCTTCTTTATCGCCGCTCTTCATGTAGACTGCAGTTGATTGTCAGCTTTCAGCACAGCCGTTAATATGCACGGCTTTGCTGATTTACTGGGCTTCCTGTGCGCCCGCACTGGCAACAGGAAGCCATAGCAGTTCATGGATTAGCCAGGAATGCTCTGCCTCACCACCACTGGCATTATGCTGGAGACAGATTTATATACAGCTGTGTTCTTCGCTCTCGTGGTGTTCCCGCCCATGCTATGTGCTTCGAACAGCAGGGTCAGAATTTGACCTTTTTGTGGCTGGATTTGACGCAAAGGCCAAAACAATAACTGCCCAGTGTTTATGCGAACAATAGAGTCCACGCTAAACCATTTTCTATGGGGTTGGAATTCTATTCATAGGTCAGGACTCCACCATTACCCAGAAAATACATTCGTATTTGCATTTAATTTAACGGGCAAACATACAGCTGAGGTGCAGAAGTTTGCAGTCGGCACGTTTTTCGAATAGAAAAAAGGAAAATGTAACACTATTTTACAGTATCAAAAGAAAGATCGATTTCTGAGAAGCTTTTATTCCATTATTTCCCAATTTGCTAATTCCCGGTCGAGTTTTATTGATTTATTTATTGTATTTTAAATGGATAATCGATTTTTGAACCAGAACTCATACTTCACGATCGATGCATATGGATCGGCTAGGATTAGTCATCGAGGCATGGAGAAAACGAGAGAATCGGTTTTGTTCTGCAATTTTTTTGCTCCGACGCCATGTCTCCTTTTGCTATCGAGTGTAGTACTAGTGCGTCTATATTATTGATAGCAGAACTAACGGAAATAGCTCCTCCCCGTCATACGACAGCTACCAAATGTAAAGGTGAAGGCTAACTCCAGCCAACCGACTACTTATTCTATTTACCTGCTGCTCATGCTGTGTCACAGGGCAGCGTAACACACTCGGAGAACACCGCTATCTGCCCTCTTCCTCATACTTGAGCTCACAAGCACCCATGATTGGCGAGTGTTGCTGTGATTGACAAGGAAGAGACTTGGTATACTTGTCCCTCCCACCCAAAGAACATGGCCGATTTCGCTCCCTTGGTTTCCGGCCGTGAATGGCTGTGTCACTGCACTCTCACAATTATAGGGCGAATTTATTATAAATTCCAAACTAGCGTATCATGTATAAAGAATAAAATCCTTGGGGGTTTGCTGTTATAGGAACGCATCAACATCGGGATAGTGTGATAAGGTCCAATGCCAAGCAGAGTAACTCTCACCACCCCAAAGATGAGTATTTTCCTTTAGGATGTCCTGAACTGCTTTATTTTACCTATACGCTATGTCTGACACAGGAAAATAGACATGTCCATGAACGTGTCCTTTCAACAACATAAAAACCCAACCTGTACTATTATGTTTTTCTTTTAAATCACAGCATGATATCTCTAATCTCTTAGAATAGTGCGTGCCGCACGGGTCACTATAGATCCGATGACCTTCTGACCAATCACATGCAGGAATTCAATAGCACTACGGTATTAAATAGATACACAGTGTTGAACCATGGGTGTTTTCTTTCTTTCTTCTAGAGCATGTGCAGAATGAGGAGAATTACGGCCAGGCTCTGGACAAGTTTGGGAGTAACTTCATGAGCCGGGACAGCTCGGACCTGGGTGCCGCCTTCGTCAAGTTCTCCGGTCTGGTGAAAGAGCTTGCAGCTCTGCTCAAAAACCTGGTGGGACATTTCTCAACTGTTTGATTCAATTCCTTAGTTTTTCAATTTTGTTTTATTAGTAAACTGTTTGTCACGATCATTTGAACCTTTGAACGATGTCTGATTCATGTTTAATTAGCAGAATAAGACCAGGGCGTTATAGTAGAGACGCACCGCTACTACACCTCTCAGCCGATACGGAGAACCAATCATTCAGAGTGATCTCCTCTTTTAAATGAATAATAATTAATTCCACAATTCAGAAAGAAATGCAAATATAAACTTTATTCTCTCCATTTCAGCATGTTGTTTCACAGTAACTGGTCTCATCAACACAAAACACATTACTCACACTAACATGAACACAATTCTGAAGATTAAAGTAAGATTTATTGAAAATCTTATTGAATGTTATTAATTCATATTAACATTGACAATGATAAAAAATCTTTATATATATATATATATTAACTTTAAATGCATACATATATATATATATATATATATATATATATATATATATATATATATGTATATGTATAAATAAAAAATATACTTTTTTTTCGACTCATCTTCATTTAACTATTTCAGCGGTGTGCTGGCCCTTTAATTCAGCACGAGCAGAGCAAATAAAATACAAATAAAAAAAAT
This sequence comes from Ameiurus melas, assembly GCA_012411365.1. Lineage (NCBI taxonomy): Eukaryota > Metazoa > Chordata > Actinopteri > Siluriformes > Ictaluridae > Ameiurus > Ameiurus melas. The sequence goes on from CM022756.1 coordinate 31,653,491, forward strand.
AATTCGACTCGACGCCGAAACTCCTGCTTCACTGCTGCAGGGTCCGGTTTTTAAATTTGATCAGTGCAGCGAATACAGACTGCAGTTTTGTCATTATTCCACACAAGAGACAACATCTTTACACACAGCACGGATTCCATGTGCTTTCCCGCCCTCTTTTGACTGACAGGATGTAATCGGCCCTGATCGTCGGACATTTTTAAACATTGGTGAATCTCTAGTTTACGGTAATAGCCAACAATTATTGTTCGAGTTTGTTTCGTCACTGCAACAGGAAAACCACAAAGTATCTATCTATCTATCTATTTATCTATTTATTTATTTATTTATTTTTAATCAAAATGGCATTTATTGGTTTGGACAACAATGATTTATCAAATTAAGCTTATCAAATTTAGCACAAGCCGTTATTATGTTCTGTTTTTGAGTACTGTAACGATGCTAGTCTAATACCGTATGGAACAGAAAGACAAAATAAAAGTGATGTATAGGTGCTTCATCAATCATAAATGGCTTAAACAAATGTCCTTGTGACATCAGTAGAAAATAAGACCAAAAGCCAGGCTGATCATGCTTTCATTCGTTCCATGCGAGGTGCTTTCAAGTGAACTGTAGGGAGGTTTGATTGCGTTCAGAAGGACCCCGAATCGGCCCGCTGCAGGACGAGAGCCGAATACGATGTGTATTTTGGGCTGCAGCTGAACCAAAGGGCCGAGCTGTAGTGCTGCAGAAATGTTATGATGGTGTCGTGGGCATACGTTTTCACTCTTACACCCCTCTCAGATGAAGCAAAAGTGTCAATTTTGCCCCCCCTGCTTTCAACTCGGCAAACAGATGACTAGTTAATACAGTTGTGTTAAATATCTCTCCGCTGCTCTTGTAATATATAATACATCCAGACGGGAGCTTTTTCTTCATACGAGGGTAACGCTTGATTCCTCTCCTCCTTTTCCAGCTCCAGAGCCTCAGCCACAATGTGATCTTCACCCTGGACTCTTTGCTGAAAGGCGACCTGAAAGGAGTGAAAGGGGTGAGTGAGATTCCTGCTGCCTGCCTGCTCTAATTGGAAAGGAAGCTCTATAAAGCACGGGCTGATTTACCGCACCGTTCCGACGTTAAACGAGTGCCTTTGGAGAGGCAAAGATCCAGTGTAAATCTCACTAAAGAGAGCGCACCACGACATGGCGTGCAAAACAAATGGCTCCTGTTACTGCCAGTAAACTCTGTGTGTGTGTGCGTGCAGTACTCTTTCATTCCATGATATTACACTGGCATGATATCCAGTGATTCTTCTTCTGTTTATAATGTATTACCTGATCTGCCAACATTTAAGAAGACTTTGTCACATGTACATTACAGCACGGTGAAATTCTCTTTGTCGCGTATCCCAGTTTGTTAGGAAGCAGAGGTCAGAGTGCAGCGTCAGTCATGATGCAGCACGCCTGATGGAGATATGGTTAAGGGCCTTGCTCAAGGGCCCAACAGTGGTAGCTTGGTGGTGCCCCCGATCTTCTAGGCAGTAGAAGAGCGGCAGTGGTTCAGGTGGTAGATTAGGCCACTAATGGGTCGTCCACTAATCGTAGGGTTGGCAGTTTGATTCTGATTCTGAAAATACAGACGGAGAGGGAACGCGGGGTTTTTCATTTCTGCACATTCTATTTAAAAAGCAATAAAATACGCCGTGTACCCAAACGATGCCCTGTCTGTTCCGCCTCCCCTTCCGATCTCTCTGCGCCCCTTTGGTTGAGAACCCCCCTCCTAGAGAAATGATAATGTATTAGAACGAGCACATTGATAAAAACCCGTGACCTGTGAGTGTTTTTGTAGGGCTTATATTGTTATGGTGTACCAGCGTTAAATGATGAAACACCACGCATGCAAGATGTTTCAATCATTTGCGTTTTTCTTTAACGTATTTCAACAGAAGAGCCTACTTTTCAAAACGCAAACGTACCAGGTGGACTGTCCAAACTTCTCTACTGTTTTGATAATCTAATGAAGGCTGGGAGTGACCTTCGAGCAATTTCCCTAAGAAAATAACGTAATACCGGTACAGTCAGGATGACAATGGCGACGATAGTGATGATGAGGAGGATGTTGATGATAAGCACACAGCTGTTATATGATCACAGCCTTTAAGTGGCTTTGAAGAGGCCGTCGGGTCTGCACGTTACGCTGAGCTGTACGAAAGAGTTCTGCAGCTTCAGCTAAATGTCCGAGTACACGCGATGAGACTCTCCATTTGCTCGGTAAACAAAGTGTATAATACATCCTCTCCTTCTCCTCCTCTTTTTCCTCTCTCTCTCCCTCCCTCTCTCTCTCTCTCTCTCTCTCTCTCTCTCTATCTATCTACAGTATCTATCTCCTCCCACCTCTTTGTGTATGTGTACGTCTCTCTCTCTCTCTCTTGTGCTCTCTCTCTCTCTCTCTCTCTCTCTCTCTTGTGCTCTCTCTCTCTCTCTCTCTCTCTCTCTCTCTGTGCTCTCTCTCTCTCTCTTGTGCTCTCTCTTTCTCTCTCTCTTGTGTTCTCTCTCTCTCTCTCTTGTGTCTTCTCTCTCTCTCTCTCTCTCTGTCTCTCTCTCTCTTGTGCTCTCTCTCTCTCTCTTCTCTCTCTCTCTCTCTCTCTCTCTTGTGCTCTCTCTCTCTCTCTCTCTTGTGCTCTCTCTTTCTCTCTCTGGTGTGTTTTTTTTCTCTCTCTCTCTCTCTCTCTTGTGCTCTCTCTCTCTCTTCTCTCTCTCTTGTGCTCTCTCTCTCTTGTGTGTTTTTTCTCTCTCTCTCTCTCTCTTGTGCGCTCTCTCTTTCTCTCTCTCTCTTGTGCTCTCTCTCTCTCTCTCTCTCTCTCTTGTGCTCTCGCTTTTTTCTCTCTCTCTCTCTCTCTCTCTTGTGCTCTCACTCTCTCTCTCTCTCTCTCTTGTGCTCTTCTCTCTCTCTCTTGTGCTCTCTCTCTCTCTCTCTCTCTCTCTCTTGTGCTCTCGCTTCTCTCTCTCTCTTGTGCTCTTCTCTCTCTCTCTCTCTCTTGTGCTCTCGCTCTCTCTCTCTCTCTCTCTCTCTCTCTTGTGCTCTCTCTCTCTCTCTCTTGTGCTCTCTCTCTCTCTCTCTCTCTCTCTCTCTCTCTTGTGGTCTCTCTCTCTCTCTCTTGTGCTCTCGCTCTCTCTCTCTCTCTCTCTCTTGTGCTCTGCTCTCGCTCTCTCTCTCTCTCTCTCTGCTCTCTCTCTCTCTCTCTCTCTTGTGGTCTCTCTCTCTCTCTCTCTCTCTCTCTCTCTCTCTATCTCTCTTTGTCCGACTCAACAAAAAAAGCACATAAAGTTGCTTGTGAAAGCTCAGGATTTTGTCAGCTGTGGATTAAAACACCTCCCCATGCAGGGCATCTCCCTTATAAACCATCAGCTCATATCTGCTTTGTGTTTCAGGAAATTATTTGAACAGGCTTATGAGTCACCTGTTTTATAAAAATGATCATAGAAAGGTTTTTGCATTTGGTTGTCATATAAAACTTGTTTTATCGGTAGAGAGGATGTGTAAAGGGGGAATTGAGTATGTGCTCCGTCTCCTGTTCGCCATGCGTTTATCTGTCGATTAGCTTGTTGCTCCTCGTTAGAATAGTCGCTATTCACGCAGTTATGAACACCCATGATGACTCTCTTTCTCGTTTGCTTACTTTGTGGAATTAAGATTAAGGTGCTGTTATCGAATACTAAACGAACACGGTGTCATTCACAGGATCTCAAAAAACCCTTCGACAAAGCCTGGAAAGACTACGAGGCGAAGTTGTAAGTAAAGTTACGTTTCGCGTAGCTGCACCGATGGCTGCTCGTGTTGACCGAGGGTAATATCTCCGATCTGATCTGTCCGTCAGTACGAAGATCGAGAAGGAGAAGCGAGAGCATGCCAAACAGCACGGGATGATCCGCACGGAGATCACCGGAGCCGAGATAGCCGAGGAGATGGAGAAAGAGCGCAGGATCTTTCAGCTACAGATGTGTGAAGTGAGTATGAAATATCATTTCCAATCGACGTGTAACGAGAACGCCGTACTATCGTGACGCAGCGCCACACGTGTACCTCGATACTGTTAAGGCAGTTTTAAAGAACACGCACATAAAAAAAACAGACTGATTTTGCTTTCTTAGAAATCAAAAGGCCAAACCGAGCCATTTAGACCGAATGCAGGTGAAAAGATTTAATGTTCCTTCACGCTGAGTTCTTGTGAACTTTGGCACAAATTCCAGACCCACAGATTCCTGATGGCAGTGAGTGACGAGTCAGAAGAGAAACGCCTAGCAAAACAGCCCTAGAGCATTACATTGATTTGAATTAATTATAATATAAAGTTATTAGAGCGCGAGAGAGAGTGTACGTGTGAATTACCCGTACCAAGTCTCTACTAATAACGAAGCTGTGAGTTTAACTACCGTATGCAGCGTTAACTGTATGTTACTATGGTTACGGATGTTTATAGACAGTGCATTCATTTAGAACGGTGATTAAACTGACTGGAACGACCTCTGCATCCTACGGTGCGGACGCACACCTTCCAGCCAATCAGAATCGAGTATTCAGACTGTTGCGTAAGCCCATCATTCAGTCTTCGAGATGGCCCTGTGTGAAAGTCTGTGTTTCCCATGTACGTACAGTACAGCAGTCATACGTCCCTCTGAGAATCTGGAAGTGGGCAGATTAAGCATGTGTTTGGGTTATATAATGAGAGATGTGAAAGGCGGGGAAGAAGATGACTGTTTAACTGGCTGTATTGATCTAGATATCGATTTTTAGTCCTGGGACAGGAAGCCCCGGAGACATGAGGAAGAAACCTTGAGAGGAACCAGGCTCGAAAAGAAACTCATTCTGGGATTTTCGATGTTAGAGTACAGAGAGTCATATAGCAAACGTTGAAAGGTCTGCTTCTCGGTCGGTCCACAACACTTCTAGTCTTTTTTGACTTTGTTAATAAGTTTAGCAGCAGTGTGTGTGTGTGTGTGTGTGTGTGTGTGTGTGACATGCTTGCCGTGTTTCCTGTTAAAGCGCACCTATTATGGTTTTGATAATAACGTGCCCAATTTTGTTTTAAAGGTCTCGTACATTCATCCGAGGTCAAAAAACACTTTAGCGTGCTCATCATTTAAACCTTTTTTCCTCCCAGTGTCTCAAATGATTCGTTCAATGATTCGTTCTAAACTCCCCCTCTCACAGAGCATACGCCGCTCTGATTGGTCAGACGTCGCAGTTTGTCGTGATCGGTCTACCACTCTCAATGAGCAGCCGATGAGGACCAGAGGCGGGGCTTTTTGTTACAAACCTACATCGGTTAGTACAGGAAGTAAAGTCTGGAATCACTAACGAATCATTTCAGCTATTCAGAATCGGTTCCTTCTTTTAGGAGTCGATAACTCAGTTTGTCGTGCGCTTTGATTTTTGAAACTTTGCAGATTTTTTACATTCACAAACAGCTACATGAAAGGGAATAGCTGAACAACCATCATAGGTGCACTTTAAGGTCCATCGCAACCTTGCAACAGCTTCCCGATCCACAGTCATGAGAATGATTTCTATACGTTCTTCTTTTGTCTAAGGCCCTCTTAAAGATGTGAAATTTTTTATTTATATATATATATATATATATATATATATATATATATATATATATATATATATATATATATATATATAAACGTATGAACAATTTTGGAACACATTTTGCTTAAAAAAGTGTTCATTTCCACCATGTATGGAGACTTTTGGGACACCGTATAGAATATTTGGAATGCATGATTTTGATTGGCTGTCCTGGGATGAGTCTTGGGCGATGATTATAATCCTCGGAGCGATTTGAGATCGAGGTTTCTACGAAATCCAGTTCATCCGAGGTGAGTTATAGGTATATAAATGGTTCTGTTTCTTTGTTGCAGGACAAAACATTATTTGTTTTTACTCATCTGATGCTTGAAGATATGCCTATGGTGCACCATATCTGTCACAACTCATAGATTTGCTAACAAACAACCGTGCAATGATCGTTTACATTTGACAATTTTAAAGACAATCCGAGTTTCCAATTGTTGTACAAAAATGTAAGAAAATGACATCACGATGTCTGACATATCTCAGAAACGTGTATTGTGGTTGAATATATCATGATGATGATCATATGTAGTCACATTGCCTACTCCTACTTTGAGGTTCCTAATAAATGGCCCTTATATTAGAGGAAATAGCTCATAATAAGGAGTATTTTGCTGCACGTGTGCTTATGACCATTTCCTCTTTTGTTTTGAACAGTATCTGATCAAAGTGAATGAGATAAAGACTAAGAAGGGCGTGGACCTCCTCCAGAACCTCATTAAGTATTATCACGCACAATGCAAGTAAGTATAGTTCTGTGCGTTTCGTTTCACGCCACACGTGTTGAAGGCCTGTTTCGGTTATAGCAGTAAATCCTCCTGTCCTAACCGATTTCAAACTCTTGTTTGTTGAAGCTTTTTCCAGGACGGCCTGAAAACCGCTGACAAGATGAAGCAATATATTGAGAAATTAGCAGCTGATCTCTATAATGTGAGTTTCCCCCCCACCTATTATACTGGAATACTTTTATTATTTCAGCTGGCCGCCTGAGGATCTTTTTAATGATTTATTTTCATCGCTGCCGGGCCTAAGAGACTTGCCTGTAAAGACGCGATGCGTACGAGTGTTCATGAAAGGTTCAGGGCGGTCGGTGGAGTGTAAAATGTAAACCTTTAGGATGTGATGGAACGGGAGAGGAATTGCGTGATGCGATGACGTCAACACGGGCCAGAATCTAACAGCATGTGTTTCCACCATCCTGTGGAATCCATGCCATGGAGAATTGAGGCTGTTTTCAGAGCCCTACCCAGTATTAGTATAGTGTTCCTAATAAAGTGCTCTGCGAGTGTTTATCAGTATGTACTGCGTCAGTAATAATAATAATATACTACGTATTAATGTCACTGCTAACGACGCATTTCTGCAGTGTGGACCTTACAACAAATTGGGGTCCTGGTTAATGAGAGTTCTAGGCGGTCTTTCGTGGTTTAAAAATGTGTCGCGGGCCTAACCGTTTTTTTAATTTGAGTTCTGCTTTTGATTTGTTCAGATAAAGCAAACACAGGACGAGGAGAAGAAACAGCTAACTGCTCTCCGAGACCTCATCAAATCCTCCTTACAGCTAGACCAGAAAGAGGTAGGTACACCAGTGTTCTACAAAGGCTTTGATTTGATTTGCTGTTTCTACTCGATGAAGAGATCACACAGAACACGATCAAAACAGCACCAGACCCCCCCCCCCGCCAAAAACCGCCTAGGCTCTCGTGATCTCAAAGCCATGTGGTTCTGTGTTCATCGTTGATGCAGGTCATGAGGAATATACGCTGTCCTCAGCGTAAAAACGTTCATTAGATCCGAGTTTGCTTTCTAGCAAAAGCTTTCGCCTTTTCCGAACATGGCATTTATAGCCGTGGAGAGAGAGACTAGTGGATCGAATGGCTTTGCAGTCGTTTGCAGAATCGCGCGTTCCTTCTCGTGAGGGAAAGGAACTGCGGATGTCAGGACTACACAGCGGGACACTTTTGTAGGGCGAAGTGTTTGATGTTTTATGTGTTTTTTTTGGATTTAATGTCCCCTTCCAAAGCAGATGGTTCTGGTTTCGATTGAATACCATTGTACTGTATTGTGTCATCCACAGACGTGTGCCACGGAGTCTAATCTATGGTCTGCTTTTCATTTCTATACTGCATTTTAGCTGGTTTTAATGATACTCTTGTTGTATCTTGTTCTCTCTCTCTCTCTCTGTCTCTCTTTAATGCCTTCTGACTGAAGTCTAGGAGAGTAAGTTGATATCAGTCACATTCTGTTGCCATGCTGGATAATTGACTGTGGTTTCAGAGCATGGCCAGGTTTTTTTTTTTTTTTTTTTTTTTTTTTTTTTTTTTTTAAACATTGATTTAATTTTCTTTCCATAAGTGCATTTCAAATTCTAAAACAATTTATTTTTTCCTTTACTACTTTGTTGGCTCTTCTTAGGCTGATGGCTTTTTGTATTTATACATTTTATTGTGTTTGAAATGTTAATGAATGGTGTGTGTGTGTGTGTGTGTGTGTGGACTCACAGAGCAAGCAGAGTGGATACAGTATGCATCAGCTTCAGGGCAATAAGGAGTTTGGCTGTGAGAAGAAGGGCTATCTGATGAAGAAGAGTGATGGGTGAGTGACTGCCGCTTCTGGAAGAAAAGTATATTACGATGGTAATTTGACTGTACTTGCACGGCTCAGAGTTATACAGTCCCCTCTGAAAGTACTGGAACAGCAAGGTCAATTCTGTTGTTTCCACTATACGTTGAAGACGTTCGGGTTTGAGATTGAGAAGACGGATGAGACGGTGGATCAGAAATTCTGCTCTCGTTTCCTGATATTTACATCTCAACAACTTGGACCTTTTTGGACTCGCGCATTTTTTTTTCAAGTGATCAACAATATAGGATGTGTTTCTCGTTGCCCAGGTGTGCCCGGTTAGATTGATTGTTTTAAAGAACGAATAGCTCTGACCGTATACGCTTGGTCTGAGCCCTGGGTTTCGCCTGTGAAGACGGAATTTGTTGTTTAAAAAGGATAAACCAGCGTGAAGACCAGAGAGCCGTTTGTGGGAGAAAAGCAAGCCGTTTTGAAGCTTTGGAAAAGAGGGAAAGTCTATCCGAGCCATTGTACAAAGCCAATACAACAATCTGTAAGAAGACGGATGTGTCATTTATTTAAAAAATTGTTTTTTTAAATTATTGTAGTAGCTGGGAAATCACTGTTATAAGAGGAATGACACGTTTCTGGCCGTGCCATCATCTTCACCGTGGTGACGCATCACACCACCCCAGCATGGATGATTTTCCTATAATAGCACATCCTGTCATACATAATTTCTTATTTATAGCCGATTACATGAATTATTAATTCGCAAAATTGCACCATGTACTATAACAGTATTGTGTAACCAGTCAGTGGCAGAGTGGGCTGTAATGTTTACCTCAAGGTCTAGTTCATGAGGTGTGTATGCAGCAAACAAGTCTCCTTTTTGTTAAAAGGTTTCGAGCTGGACTCTGAAGCCGTGTCAGTAATGCAGGGAAGTGACTCCTCTGTATGTTAGTGAGCGAAATAAGACGCGTCCAAAATATGAATATGTTGTTCTGTCCGCTCAAAAGGTGCACTAATTTCTTACGACGTGAGCTAACATGTAAACGATGAACACTGCTGTTTTTGGTTTTGATCGCACAGGCTGCGGAAGGTGTGGCAGAGGAGGAAGTGTTCAGTGAAGGGTGGCATCCTGACCATTTCTCATGCCACGGTGAGTGCTCTTTTCCTGTCTGGTTTCAGATTCCCAGAGGAGGTGCTTAAGCATGCTTTTTTTTTTTTTAAGTTCATTGAGGGAGACAAAGTAGGGCAGGTGCTACAGCTAATGCATCAATAGATGAGGACAAATCGAAATGGACAGTGTAGAGCAGAGCTTCCTATCATGTGGCACGCCCCCCACCATATTGGAGAAGACCAGGTATAATGATTTATCTATTCTATAGAAAATCTATCTATTTATAACCTAATCTCTAATCTGTTTTAGATAGATAGATAGATAGATAGATAGATAATAGATAGATATCTTTATTTTTTTTGCTTTTGTGTTTTTTGTACTTTTTAAAAATTACTTTTCATAACTTTTATGACTTGTATAAAACTATATAACGGACAGGTATGGGTGATGAAAGATATAAAATGTTTCCGAACACTATAACTACTTTGAACAAGAGAACTAGGCTGTAATAATGTGGGCTCTTTTACATCTGAAACATGTTATGCATTAGATTCGTCTTGCGTTCTAAAAACTTTCACGTAAGAACGATGTAAATTGGGACGAAGGGCGCGTCTCGTGATCCAGGACATTGTTGAATCGCCGTCTCTCGGCCCCTCACTGAACAGAGCAGACTCGGAGAGAGGTGAGAGTGCAGCGGGAAAGCAGGACTTTGCACTTGCAGGACAGTACCGCTGATATTTGGGGAGTTGCTAAGGTTTGTCCAAAAAGTCGCTAGATTTGTCGCTAAAGGGGTCTGAAAAGTGGCTAAGTTGGCAACACTGGTCTGCACTGACCGGTAGATAAAAGGCAGGCGAAACTCCACCTCTGCCCAGCAAAAAGAAAACCCACAGGGAGAGGGGACGCGGGGTTTTTCATTTATGCACATTGTATTTGAAAAGCAATAAAACACACCGCGTCCCCAAATGATGCCCCGTCTGTTTGTTTTTTTAAAAACAGTTTGTGCCCCCTTCCCATCTCTCGCTCCCCGTATGAGAACCACCGCTGTATTTGTACACCATTTTAACTCCTGCCGCGTGGTGACTAATGTAGGAATGTTTTTGAGCAGGATGGCAGCAGGGGGTCGGTAACACACAGTGAAATCAGCTGTAATGATGTGGGAGTGCAGCGTCTGCTCTAATCCTGCACTTTGATGCAATGTGATGCGTGCCGTGAAATGCAGCATGTTAAGCTTTAGAAAAAAAATCAAAACCCAACAACAACCTATAATTACCATTTGGAAATATATATATATATTTGCTTTAGAACTTTCTGAATGCTGTGCCCTGGCTGTGTATGATGTCACATTCTAACAAACACGCCGATGTCAGGATTTAACGTTCTCTAACATGTCCTAGTACTTACCGCATAATAAGTAGCGCAGTGTCCGTTTCTCACCTCAGACAGTCCAAGACGATGCACTGCTCCAAGTTGGAATCGCATCAATCACCCTACGTCGATATTTACCTAGACGTTTTCATTCACATGGTAGTGTCGTTGAAGTGAAGCGCGGGTTGTCTGGTGCGTTGTGTGTTGCTGATAAGTCTGTCTCTTTTCCTCTCCAGTCCAACCGACAGCCGGTTAGACTTAACCTGCTTACCTGCCAGGTTAAACCAGGCGAGGATAAGAAGTGCTTCGACCTAATCTCCCGTAAGTAAACACACACACACACACGCGCGTGTTAAAGTCCATTACACATGCGCTAAGTGGTGTGGAAAGGCGCTAAAGTGCGGTTAATGTAATCCAATTCACTCTCTCCACCTCTCTCTGCAGATAATCGCACATATCATTTCCAGGCAGAAGACGAGCAGGAGTTTGTGATGTAAGTGTGTGTGTGTGTTGTGATGGGTATGAGCACACTCATCTATGACGTAAATGTGTATTTATGGGAATTGGTTGCGGTTTGGAAGGTACCGTACATGATGTATACCAGTGTGATTGTGTACAGAATGATAGTGTCTCGATCAGGGTCGAAACCGAACCTCTTTCTCCATCTGCACTCTGGTAGTTGAATGAACTGTGGGTGGAAAATTATAAAGCGTTCGAATTCTAGTTTATATGAGGGGTCAGAGGAGTGGGGCCAGACTGGTCTGAGCTGACGGGAAGGCCAAGTCTTTACATAATCACTCTTTACAACCATGGTGAGCAGAAAAGCATGTCAGAAAGCACAGCATGTTGAATCTCGAGATGGACGGGCTTACGACAGCAGAAGACCACGTCGGGTTCCGCTCCTGTCGGCCAAGAACGGGAGTCTGAGGGCGTTCTCAGAAATGCAGATCTGTGCTTTGTTCAGAAACGGGGACTTTCGGGGACCGAATGTGTTCATGCACGTCACATGTGAGTAATCCGTCCTCTGATTGGTCAGCGTGTGCTCGTTTACGTTCCCGGGGTTCCACTCATAGCTCATAGTCATCCATCCAGATGGACCGACAGCAGCTCTGTGAGCTTATCGTGGCTTTCTTTTTAGCCGTGGTGATTATAGTTGATCAGCTTGAGCAGGATTCGATGTTTCACAGAGCGATTAAAGCCCATCTCCTCGAGACGCTCGCTAAAGACTTTGTAAACCTCTGTTTTGTTTTTGTTTTTTAATCCGTTTTTGGAAAGTTGTTCAGAAACATGTTCGTCAGACCAAGCCTCAACGACGTGTTTTAATTCACCTTTGGTCCGAGTTAAACCACGAATCATGTTGCGGGCCGTTAGCAAAACGGACGTCGTTTGCCCATCGTGCAGTGCTGTATAGGTCGGTTCATTGGTCCAATCTAGGGTGCAGGTTTTCATTCCAACCAAGTAGAATGAAAACCTGCACCCACACCGGAGCTTTCCGGATAAGATCGGACACACCTGGTCTAAAAGACCCGAATCAAAGCTAGAACACGCACCAGATTCCGAAACAAACGCTTCAAGCGAGCAAGGTGTGAAAACACCCTGAGGCTACAGTGGAGACAGGTTCAAAGAAACTGGCCAGACCAGGCGATGTCTCCACTAATGAACTCTTCTCTCATCAACAAGGCATTTCTGCCTCCAGAACTGCTGGAAGTTTTGTCACACAATACTGGGTGAGCTATAGAGACACAGAAGATCAGCAGTTTCTGGAATACTGGGACCGGACCGGCCCGTCTGAGTCCATCCATCCATCCATCCATCCATCCATCTTCTACCGCTTACTCCTTTTCAGGGTCGCAGTGAAACCTGGAGCCTATCCCAGGGAGCATCGGGCACAAGGCGGGGTACACCCTGGACAGGGTGCCAGTCCCCGTCTGTGTCAGTCGCTGAAATCAAATATTGAGATTTGGCAGAAGGGATATCTCTAGTGAGGTTCTAGATATTTCCATGACTACTGTATGTGTGTGTGTGTGTGTGTTTTTGTGTGTGCACAGTGAGATCCTGATTATGATTACTGCATGTGTATGATGCATTAACTTCTATGTCTTCTCATGCCTTTGGAGTAATGTGTGTGTGTGTGTGTGTGTGTTTAGATGGATATCCGTGCTGACTAACAGTAAGGAGGAGGCTCTGAACATGGCTTTCCGAGGTGAACAGAGTGCTGGGGATGACAATCTGGAGGATCTGAGCAAAGCCATCATCGAGGACGTGCTACGCATACCTGGCAACGAGGTGTGCTGCGACTGCGGAGCGCCAGGTCAGACAGCCGAGTGTTTGTTTACGCAGGAGTGTATGATTGAGTCGGAGTGTCGCTTCTCTGTTTGGAGTCGCAACATTGAATGAGTCAGTGTTTATCATGCAGAGAAGATGGACGCATGGCACCACACACACACACACACACACACACACACACACACACACACACACACACACAGTCTCTGAATATTATTTTTCCATTTTCTTCTCGTTCTCATCCTCTCTTTAGTTGCTACGGTTACACAGATCACTTGATCAAAATAATAAAACCGCATAGAAATGGAATGGAGTGAAGCGGTTTCCGTCGGATTGGATTAGACATTAGATATGAACACTTCCATCACCAGTCTCCGTTTACTTCTCTTTATTGAAATAAAATATAAACTTTTTTTTTTTTAATGCTGATAAGAAATCAGAAAGCGCGAATTCTTATCTCTTGAACACCTTTCTGATAATTAACTCACCTTTGCGATGCGAGTGCTTACACCGAGAGCATCACAAAAATAAAAATCAGTGTATGTCTCGCCCCGGGCTGCACGGCTAAACAGCTTATGTCTATAAGAGTCTTCATTTGCAGGTATTCCTGCATGATGATGCATGTGCCATACATCCACAAAAGGTGCAAGCATTCATTGCTCAAGAAGGCAACGCACTTACACGAAGAGTCAGGGGGGTGTAAACTTTTGAACAGGGTGATTGGTGCAAGTTGTTGATGTTTTTCTTCTGGAAAACATCTAACTATTATTTAGCTTCCGAACGGCAGGACTAAATGAAAAATAAACAACCTTTAACCAAAATAATCCCGATTTACACCGACCGTTCTGTTCTAAAGTTTGCACACCCCTATTTCTTCATGGATTGTGGTGAATGTTTGCACCTTTTGTGATGGTCCCAAACAAGGGACTCGTGAAGAACTCTCACAGGACATAAAAACAGTCGTCGATCATCCAGGTATCGACGCACAGTATTAAGAATCAAGCGTGTGTACTTTTCAACTTTTCAACTGGTTCATTTGTGTAAATTCAGATTAAAAAACTCAAAATGCAATTTTTGAGTGCAATCCTTATTTGTTAAAAGAAATGAACATCTTGGAGATTCTGCAAGGCGTATGAAAACCCATCCAGCGCATGCGTCGTGTCCACCGTGTGAACTTTTGTTACTGTAGAAATGATGTTAGAACGAGTGCATTGATGTAATAAACGTGTGTGAATTGGCATGCTGCGAGCGCTGCTGTCAGAGCTGGAGAAACCGCGCTGTGGGATAAGTGAAGAATAATCATCATGTAAACCATCAAAGTCTGTTTGTTTACGGTCTGAAACTGTCCCTCAGTGGTGGAATGAAATTCCACCCTCAATCCGGACCACAGATTCTGTCCCCATCTTCAAAAAACAGCTAAAGACCCACCTCTTCCGTGAACACGTAACTATCCCCTAAAACGCCAACCCCAAGTTATCCTAATAAAAATAAATAAATAAATAAATCCTACTCTGGCTCGTACACCTCTACTAAAACATGTGGAGTATTCCTGTTTTAGTTGCATTATCGACGTGTATTACAGACATGTACACACCTTAATCACACTATTAACATCGTGTGAGAGTTTTCACCGCATTGTGCGACAGGACACGTTCACACACGGCAGCCCTCTACCGTTTCACAGCAAACAAGAGAGCACGGCTGCGTCCCAAACCGCGTACTTACCTACTACGGTGTATATAGTAGGAGAAATACATGTATCTCAGTTACTATATAGACGGTAAGTACGCGGTTTGGGACGCAGCCCACGTCTTCAAGCAGTCGTCTATTAGCACGTACAGCACGACAAATAATTAACCGCACTTGAAGCGTTCGTAAAATTAAACATGAAACCCCCGAAACTGTACACGGTACCATAACGAAGACCAACTGTACGTCGATACGTGAAATTCTGGAGGGGACGGCGTGACGTGCGGACGTAGGGACGTAATGACGTGTGACGTTAATCCAGCCATGTTCTGTAACATGTAAAGCCTGTACATGAGAGGAGTATTCTAAAAGCGACTCATGTAAACACCTTAATCAGAATATTGTCTTATTCAGAATAAGATGAATAATTAGATTACTGCTGTCCGTGTAAACGTAGTCCTTGTTGCACTCAGTGTGTGTGTGTGTGTGTGGCTCATCGGTGTTTTTGAGCGACTCGGCCCACAGTAAACGCTGCTTCACATCAACCTCATCTCTGTCTGTGCTGTGAGTTTGAGTCTCTTATAACCTGCATTTAGACACGACACGTGCCAGATTCACTTTGGTTTTATGTTCAGGTAATCTCAGACATTTTTGTGGGCAGAGGTTTACAGCATTTCACCTGATTGGTAACGAGGCGTGAATGAAAAAATCCTGCGGGTTTCCGCCAAAATAAAAGCCACGAGGTCTAACGCATAAAAGTGAATGAAGTCAGAAATATATTAACTGTTGTTATATTACTATTTTTACCCCCAAATTTATTTTTATATATATATATATATATATTACAGTAGGTATTATTCAGTGCGATAGTAATATTACAAAATAGCGATGTTTTTTTTAAATATATATATTTTCTTATTTACAAAGATTTCTGAATATTTATAACACAACTTGTTACATTACCCTGGCTTTAAATTACAACAACAACAGAAAAAAAAACCTAGTAAACCCTGCTGCGGGAGGGTTTCTAATACATCTGCTGAGGGAGTGATGATAAATCGTCATCTCTTTCTGTTCTGACTGCTGTAATCCATCTCTCTGTATATTTTTCCTCTCTTGGAAAGTCATTTCTGAAATTTCTGTTCCTGCTCATCTCCTCACTGATTTACTCTGTCTTTAAAAAAAATAAATAATAAATAAAAAAACTGGTGTCCTGCACCCCCTTCAGGACTTGAATACGAACAACATTGCTGGATTTTCACTGCTCAATCAGTGTGTGTGCTCTCCTTGTGTGTGTTTTGATGCAGAGCCTAAATGGTTGTCTACTAACCTGGGCATCCTGACCTGTATCGAGTGTTCAGGGATCCACAGAGAGATGGGCGTCCATATTTCACGCATACAGTCCATGGAACTGGACAAACTAGGCACCTCTGAACTCTTGGTGAGGCGTGTGTGATGTTTCTGTGATGATCTGCACCGTCACATGGTGTTACGTGCCTGATCTGATTAATTAAAGATACACCAGCCAAGTGACGGCTTGTTTTAGCGTGATCTCATGTTTTATAAGAGGAGAAATGTCATCTTTTTACAATCACAGCCATGAGGCTGCAGGTTTCTTCGAAAATGATGCAAAAAGGCACGTGAGAAATGAGAAGTTCTTAAAAAAAAAAAAATTAAAAAAAGAGACCACTTTTTCATTTCCAGTAAACAATACTGATGCCCATATTTATTAAAAAAATTATTTTAACCTTACTAGGCTTTAAAAAGATTTTGTTAAGAGCACTTCACACACCAAACAAAAATAAAACAAGAACAGTAGGGCTGGGCGATATGACACAAGTATCAGATCTCGATACGTCATCATTTCTATGATAGTTGATGCATATCACGATATATAATTTAGCTAACAAACTGCCTGCAAAATTGTAGTAAAATAAACCGAAAACCATTTCACTGACTTTGACGCTAATTCTTTAATGCCTGCAAAGAAAAAGTTTTTAAAAATATTTTTCTAAGAATTTTAAAAAATCTTGTTTGATTTTCAAATTGAAAATGTTCAAATCAACGGCATCCATTTCAGCACTATTTCATTTGTAATTACTACAAGTATTTTTTTTAAAAATACATCACCGTACCAACGATATATCAGAAAGGTCTATCAGGTAATCATTGATCACGATATCTATATCCTATCGATATATCGATCGGAAGGTCGGGGGTTCAAGTCTCAGCACTATCAAGCTGCCACTGTTGGGCCCTTGAGCAAGGTCCTTAACCCTCTCTGCTCCAGGGGGCGCTGTATCATAGCTGTGCTCTGACCCAAACTTCCTGACATGCAGGGGTACACGAAGAAAAGAATTTCACTGTGCTGTAATGTATATGTGACCAATAAAGACTCATTATATTGCCCCGCCCTAAAGAACACTAAAAAGTATGATGTACAGAACACGCAGGTTTTTAAAAAATATTCAATTCTGTTTACAGAAACAATTCTGTAACTACGTTTCTTACCGGATGTTAAAGTCAAACAGAGTTGACCTTTTAGATATTTTGAGATTTACGAATACTAGCTGGTCATTTTATAACTATTACTAATCTTTTGACAGCTGGCCAAGAATATAGGAAACAGTAGTTTTAATGAAATCCTGGAGGGGAACCTGCCGAGCCCCTCGCCAAAGCCTACACCATCCAGTGACATGTGAGTACACTTGCTCTCTGCTTCACATAATAATAATAATAATAATAATAATGTGACATTTCATAAAATTACTGGTGATAACTGACCAGATCTGACCCCCTGCTTGTTTCCCTACAGGACTGAGAGGAAGGAGTTCATCAATGCCAAGTACGTAGAGCATCGGTTTGCACGGCACACAGCGACCACAGCCACGGCGAGGCAAGGCGACCTGTATGAGGCGGTCAGGACTCGAGACTTGCTGGGGCTCGTGCAGCTCCATGCTGATGGAGTGGAGCTACTGGAACCATTCCCCGAGGCAAGACAGGTACATATAAGCCAGACTGCTTCCTACATTTTGTAGTCTTGCAATGTGGAACTGGATTTTTATGGGATTATGTACATATCCAAAATATTAAAAGGGGGAGGTGGGGGTGGAGAACTGTAGTTTGCAACAGTAATAAAATTGATTTTAAAGTGCATCATTAGAAAAAGGTGAAAGTTACGATTGCGTAAATATTCGCCCCTGTCGATGTCAAAACTTTTAACCAGATCTATGTCTAATTTTTTTTTTCCTTCGGAATAACCAAAATAATCAATATAAAGGGAAATTTATATTCCAGAATTGCTCGAATAACACAGTTTTATTCCACGTTGTAACACTACAAAATGTGGTTACAGTTCAAAGTGTGTATACTTATGCAACACACACTAAGCGCAACACAATCTCTGATTCTGAATGATTTTGTATAGAAAAAAATTCAATCTGAATACACTGCCTTTAAACAACACTGTGGTGCACTTGAGGGTGCTAACAATTCTTTTTTTGTGTGTGTGTCTATGCTCTCTTGAATGGCAGTGATGTTATTCATTGGATCACACAATCTTGTTTAACCTTAGTTGTCTTGGAGCCACCAATTGATATGCTCTGTATTTGCTTAAGTAATATGATTTCATATCATTTAGATAAGCATATATTAAGCAATAAGCTTATATTACTGTTACTTATACTACGATGCTATTTATTTGAGTTTGAGAGATATCATATCAGTAAATCCCTGTTTAACTAGAAGTACCGGATGTCTACTTAATAATTCATCAGATATATATTACATCAGCTGATATCATTAATAAGAGGTTGGTTTTTTTTAATCTCCTGAAAAAGCAGCACTGTTTGCAAAATTTACATAATGGTTCAGTCCTTCTTTTAGGGCTTAAGATATCATTTATATATTTACTAAAGAGTTCTCGTGCGCTGTTGTTCGCTCGCACTTGCCTGTTTGAGTCTCCGCTTAGATCAGAACACAGTCTTTCTATGCAGTCGCTGTGGTACTCGCTGTGGTTTGATCCTTTGTTGGCATTGCAGTGTTGCACCAGGACATTTTCAGACTTTCCACCTGACTGTTCCAAAAGGGAAGGGTGTAATCCATGCCGAGCACTTACAGGGGAATGGTGACGTTTAGGCAGGGCATTGGAGTCTGCACCATGGGAAACACATCCCTTGCCAGGGCACAACACTTAGTGCTATACCCAACATCATATATCTTTAGCTATAGTGGGCTCATAATGGGGAAATATTGCTTCAGAGCCTCCATGATACCTCTGTCACTGAAGTGCCTACCTTGGCCATGTTGTGTCTCATACACAATCCGTTGTATGGCTTTCTTAGTGTCCTTAACTTCCAGCTCTGAAGCCACCGGGGTACGAGACAGCACATCTGTATTCAGGTTCAGTCTTCCAGACGTATAATGCACCTCAAAGTTGAACTCAGCAAGTTGGGCCAGTCACCTTTGTTCTACCACACCCAAATTTGCTGTCTCCCAGTACAGTAAGGGGTTGTGGTCCGTGACAACAGTGAACGTAAAGATGTTCTAACTTAAAGGCGCTATGATTCTTGTCACCGCTCTCGGACCCACAAGCGTCGGCTGGCGAAGGCTGTCACACGTTCAACCCCTTCTTGTCTTTGGCTCAGGACTGAACAAGGCCCACGTAACTCCCACTTGTAGTTACAATGAATGGGAGACTAAAGTCAGAGTGTACGAGTACAGGTGGCACCATCAGGCATTTCCTCAGCTTATCAAGCACTGCTCTTCACGCCACACAACGTGTTGCAGCAGGGCATGTAGTGGCCTTACTAGCTGTGTGTAATAGGTAACAAACCATCGGTTATACACTGCTCAAAAAAATAGGGAGCACTTAAACAACACAATGTAACTCCAAGTCAATCACACTTCTGTGAAATCAAACTGTCCACTTAGGAAGCAAAACTGATTGACAATCAATTTCACATGCTGTTGTGCAAATGGAATAGACAACAGGTGGAAATTATAGGCAATTAGCAAGACACCCCCAATAAAGGAGTGGTTCTGCAGGTGGTGACCACAGACCACTTCTCGGTTCCTATGCTTCCTGGCTGATGTTTTGGTCACTTTTGAATACTGGAGGTGCTTTCACTCTAGTGGTAGAATGAGACGGAGTCTACAACCCACATAAGTGGCTCAGGTAGTGCAGCTCATCCAGGATGGCACATCAATGCGAGCTGTGGCAAGAAGGTTTGCTGTGTCTGTCAGCGTAGTGTCCAGAGCATGGAGGCGCTACCAGGAGACGGGCCAGTACATCAGGAGACACGGAGGAGGCCGTAGGAGGGCATGACGGTGGTATGAGGGCCCGACGTCCACAAGTGGGGGTTGTGCTTACAGCGCAACACCGTGCAGGACGTTTGGCATTTGCCAGAGAACACCAAGTTTGGCAAATTCGCCACTGGTGCCCTGTGCTCTTCACAAGCCAACCACCTGACAGACGACTTTTACTGAACGCAAGACTCGCCAATCTTCCAGGACTTTAATCTTCTCCATGTCCACTCGCACCCCATCAACATTCCCGAGAAGCACTTCTTGGGTTTGCGTTTCAGACCGTGTTCTTGCAGGCGCACAAAAATCAGGTCTAATTTCTCGACATAGCTTTCAAACTAAATAGTGAACCTCGATTGCCAGATCATCCAGGACTGCCTCCATTAAGCACTCAAATGTTGCTGGGGCACTGCAGAGTCTAAACGGCATGCGGGTCCATTGGTTCAAACTAGAAAGGTGTGGTTAAAGCAGTCTTCTCTTGGTCTTGTTCAGCCACAGCCACTTGGAAGTATACTGCCATGAGGTCCGAGGATGAGTAAAGCGAGCATGAACCAGGGCATCCAATGACTCCTCCACCCTTGGGTAGTTTAGTCATCTCTGTGCGTTATTTTGTTAAGCTTCTGGTAATCACAACATGAATGCACATACCTGACCTTTTTCATCACCACTACTGCAGGTGATGCCCAAGGGTTGCTGCTCTCTTTTACTTTTAACACCCCTTGTGCAACCAGGTCTTGAATGTATTGCTTGACCTCCTGAAACACATAGAGGGAATCCTTTGATGTCTTTGTTTGATGAAGTGCTTATTGCCTGTTGGAATAAAATGCATCATAGTGGTATAACCATAATCACATAGTCATCTTGTAAAAACACAGCATGGTGCTTCTCTAGCAGCTGGTTAAGTTGATGTTATTTGATCTGACCCTACCAGCTGGGGCGCCACTCTAGCCTCCCATAAAAAGTCCTTTGTAAAGCGGCTCCCCAAACCACCTCTCCCCAACAGCCTCTTCAAACGCTACCATCTCCTTTTGCAACACATCCTTTGGTTTACACAGCTCCATGACACTCACTTTCAGGGGCAAAACAACTGGCTCCTACTTTGGGTTTATCAGTTTCACTTTGACTCTACTGCCCACTGGGTGTGCCAGAACATTAGCAAACAGCAGCACAGAGGGCATATTGGCACTTGAGGAAGCCTCCACCATGACTTCAACATGAGATGCCGTCTCATTTTCAGGGGTACCTGACAGCGACGTTCAATGACCGTTTCACTGCATGGAGGAATGAGGATGGCCTGTCTACGTGTCACCTTGACATCTTCCTATCATGGCCCACATACTCATCGTGATGAAGACTCCCGACACGCTGCTTATGCCAATCTTCTGGACCCCTTCCAGGCCAGTAAAGAGGCTAAGCAGTTCACTGAGCACATTCCTCCCTCCCCCGTTTGTGGCACTGTTTCTTTTCAAATCAGCCTACCACCTCGTCTTAAGGTAATGCACTAAACAGCTTGCATTTAGCAGCAAGTTTCTGTATTGACACATGCAGTGCCTGTAGGGATTATACAGGAAAGCATCTTAGGGTGCATTGATTGTGCATCGGTTGGGACCCTTGGCTGGAAAGGCTGTGGAAGCTTCCTCCTCCTCAGAACTG
The DNA here is from genome assembly GCA_012411365.1 of Ameiurus melas. Classification (NCBI taxonomy): domain Eukaryota; kingdom Metazoa; phylum Chordata; class Actinopteri; order Siluriformes; family Ictaluridae; genus Ameiurus; species Ameiurus melas. The sequence continues at coordinate 31,675,092 of CM022756.1, forward strand.
TCAATCACAGCCTGCATTAGTGTGCTGAATGTTGGCGCAGGCTGCCCTTTTGCTCTTCTTTTCATCTCTCTATGCAGGGAGTCATCCCGTAACCCCAACACAAACTGCTCTCTTAATACTGCATCTGGGTTTGGGAAGCAATCTGGATTATGTCTTCTTAGTCTGTGACGGAGGTCATAAGCAAATGCTCTCCTTTTTTCACCGATCATGTGCTTGCGATCGTTAAAACACCCTTGTGCTTTTGGTGCCTACAAGGGCTTTGTGGTCATGCACATCTTATAGTTAGCTTTGCCTTCCCCTTCAGGTGTTGATCAAGTTCAACTTTTGGAATCTTTACAAGCTTTAAAGCAGGACTTCATCGACACTATCCACTGTTCTATGCATTGATCTTCATTACTTTGATTCCTGCTGAAGTTTGGGCGCTTTCTGTTTCTCTAGATATAAACCATGGCTTGGTTTTTCTGTTCAAGCACTGCCTTAGGCATGGAGAGTGCTTGTCTCTCAATGGTCACTCCTGGAATGCTCGAGGAGCGCTGCTTGCTTTCTCATATCAGCCGACTATTCAGAAAACCTGGCGTAACTCATCCATACCTTCTGGCATGTTCACATAAACTCAGGATTGGGACTCTTGTCACATGACTAAAGCTAATTAAGGAAAGAGCCAAACAAGAGCTGCTACAATGGAATTATGCACAATTCAATTCAGTTTTATTTGTGTAGCGCTTTTTGCAACGGTCATTGTCTCAAAGCAGCTTAACAGAAACGTATAAACACAGGATACAGATTTTAAGTGTGTGGATAAATCCCAATTGAGCGAGCCGGTGGCGAGGATAAACTCGCTGATGAAATGATATGAGGAAGAAACCTTAAGAGGAACCAGACTCAGAAGGGAACCCGTGCTCATCTGGGTAATAACGGATAGTGTGAAAGTAAAAAAAAAAAGTTCATTATGGTTTGTAAGGCCATCACTACAACCGTAGTCCCAGCAACCACATTTGAATTGGAATAGACGAGAGCTCCATCCAGAGGTAGGGCATCCGAACGGATCAGGCAGGTCTGGAGAGCAGAAAGCGTCAGGATCACCGGCATCTCCAGGCAATGGTTTATCCTGTTTGCGTACACCAATAATGTAACCAGTAAAACAGTGCCCATGTAGTGAAGGTAAGAATTTAGTCCTACTCGGGTAGCAGGAAAGCTAGTTCTAGGTCAACCTCCTTCACACAATTGGTTTCTAAACTACGATGTGGTTTAGGGCTTTAAACTGTCAAGAGCCAGACCTGCATTTGTGTCCTAGTGTAGGCTTACGTGCATGCGTACTCGCCTTACCGCTTCTCCCCTTCCTATCTGGCTGATGGATAGCCTTAGTGCAATGGTAAATTGGAACGATAATATATTTATTTAAACTTAAACCAGCAGTTAGTTTCCAGGCCAAAAAAACCCCAAACAAACCACCCAACATATATAAAGAAACCTTCACTGCGTTTCCAACCACCATGATACACTATAAACTTATTCCGAGAAATCAGATCGTACACACTTCTCTCCTTCACACTGGTGGAGTTTCTGAATAAGCTTCAATTCAGTAGTCTCAGGTCAAGTAACTAACCATATTCCTTCTAAGCTAACGTTTCTGCTATTTAAACAAACAAACAAACAAAAAAAAAGCCCAAAAAAACAGAAAACAAAATTTATAAAAACGGCTGAAACATGATAAAAGAGAGCACGGAACATA
>CM022756.1:31681823-31779323 GCA_012411365.1 Ameiurus melas
TAGACCTGCCCATGAGGTGAGAACTTGTGTCATAAACACACCCATTTCCTGCCCTGTCATTAATAGGCAGACAGTCACTGTTTGTTTAACAAAGGAATAGGAATGTTTCACTCCAGGCCATGGTTTACACACGAGCTGCCTGTCGTATAGCTTGGTTTAACTCTATACTTTAAACAATAGATGACATGAACGAGTATCTCTGGGGGTAACGCTGCAGTTTAAATTATGAGAACGTTAAATTGTTTTTGATCTCCGATGCGTGTACGTCTATTGTATGAGACCTTTAAAACAAAATGAGGCATGCTATTATCAAAACCATAGTAGGTGCGCTTTAAAAAGGTATATTTATAATCGGTGCTTTTTTTCAGTTCTACCCTGTCAAACTGAACAAACACACCGAGATGGAGAGAAGAGCAGTGCCTGGTGTGAAAGAGGTGCAAATTCCACAGAGAGAGATGCAGGTTGTAGTCTGATCAGAGACGGAGAAGTAGCAGCCGTATTTGAATTTTCCCGTAAACATGTTTGAGCTGCTGATACAGCTGACGCGGAAATCAAACTGCATGTTCATTCAGTTACACATCGACCGTGTGATTTTATATATATATAAAATGTGTGTGTGTGTGTGTGTGTGTATAAACCAATTACAGCCAGGGGGAGGTCTTAGGGCAGAATGTATCGAAATGCACTACCAGCTTTAGCCTGTTCCTGCACTTTATTGAGCTTTTTCTTCAGAGAACAGACAGAATTACAGAAGACAATACCAGATTTAATGTCAAAACAGAAATGGGCAAAATATGGAGAGCTGGAGGATTAAACATTTTGAGCAAATTCCTATGAATGATGTAGTCAACTAATTGTTGCGGCCCCAATTAATTCATTTTCAGTGACCCCTCCTTCTAAGGGGACAAGTGCACCCAAACCATGCCATCTAAATGCCCTGGGTTTTTCCTTTAATTTGTCACCTGCCTTGACGCATAGCAAAAGTAGTATGAAGGCATTGCTTGCTATATGCAAGATCTGGATACATGTCTTCCCACCCATCCATTGCTTGAAGATGCACTGTGCACCAAAATACACCCAAAGAAATCATGCTGGCAATGGGAAGTACAGTATTTGCAATACCTAAGGGTTAAATGCATAGAACTGACTGACAGAGGGATTCATGCATTCTCCCTTTCCCTTCCCAGCTCCCTCCACTGGCCCTCCCACCTCTCTCCCGCTGGGTTCTCAGCCATGTACAAGTGGCAGCTCCACTCTTTCTAAAAAGAGGGCTCCTCCACCTCCTCCTGGAGGCCATAAACGTACGCTCTCAGACCCCCCCAGCCCCGTCCTCCAGGGAACCCAGAGCAAAGGTGGGTGAACATCATTCTGTGCAATCCAGTTAAATTTCCCTCATGAGAAAGTCACCAGTGAGCAACTTTTAGAAGCTGTGATTGAATAACTTTCATTATTACTTTAAGCTTTGTAATGGGTACTCTCCAGTTCCTCTGTTATATAGTTATGACATCTTGGTGCTTCCTGACAGGAAGTTCAGTGGTGCTGCTATCTGTCTTCCAATGTTGAGCGTTTTTGCTGACAGCAAAACGAAAACAGTCCTGTTTGCATCTGATTGCATTTCCTCTTTCCTTAACTCGGAGAATAAAATATATCCACCTCTCTTTTAACTACAGGGAGTGATTTAACACCTCCGCCTACAAACAGGACCTCGCCAGCTAACAAATTTGAAGGAATTCAGCAGCAGCAAAGGTATGTAAGAGCTACACATAGTAGTTAGTGTCATAATTACACAATTACATAATATTCACCACTGTAATTATTTACCCCTCCTCGTACAGCACTACTTCTAGTCATACAAAATCAACACTTGGTCCAAGAGTCTTACCCAAACTACCTCAAAAAGGTGAGTGTTTCATGCTTCGTCACCGTAAGATTTGTCCAAGTAGTCTTTTCATGGAATGTGAGTTTCAAGATTATACCACAGGTTCAGTCACCTTGACTTCCTGACATTCGAAGTGTGGACCATTTTTATAGGTTAAGGATTTGATGTTCCTCTTTTTCAGTGGCATTAAGAAAGACTCTAGGCACGGTCCCCTCAATGGACAAATCCAATCAGGGCCCTGAGGTCCTGCAGAAACCTACCCAGGTGATGGACATGCCAACCAGAGACACCATCACCAGACCCACAGAGCCTCCACCCAAAATCCCACAGGCAGCTGAGAGGCCACAACCAGCTGAGATTCCTCCTAAACCACACGTCCTGGAGCTTCCCCCTAAACCCCAGCTCTCGGATCTTCCTCCAAAACCGCAGCTATCAGAATTACCCCCCAAACCCCAGCTGTCTGATTTGCCCCCTAAACCCCTACTTAAGGATCTGCCACCTAAGCCACAGCTATCGGATCTCGTCCCAAAAGTCCCAGCATCCACAGCTACAGAGACGCCACAAAAACAGCCAACACTAGAAGAGACGGCTCCAAAGGTGCAGCTGGCAGAGGCTCAAACTCCAAGCCAGCATTTAGAGCTTTCGCCCAGGCAGGCGAGCGAGGACACCAACGGTGCGCCAGCAGGTGTCGTAGAGATGCCAGTCCCTCTGCCACGCAAAATAAACACGGTGAGTCATGTGGAAAGACGGCAAAGGTGATGAGGCAGTGACGGAATGTGACTCATATTCGAGTTGATTTGAGGAGTTGATTTTTTTTTTTTTTTTAGTTGAAGTTGAGTTGACTTATTGACTTGGTGAGATACGTTGGCTCGTTGAGTAGACCTGTGGAGTTGTGTTGACTTATTGACTTGAGATAAGTTGCCTTGTTGAGTTGACCTTTGCCCTGTGTGCATTTGCATGTTTCCCCATGATTTGGGGGTTTCCTCCGGGTACTCCAGTTTCCAGATTGGCATTTCCGAATTGTCCGTAGTGTGTGAATGGGTGCATGAGTGCGTGTGCGATTGTGCAGCAGGTTGGTACCCCATCCAGGACGTCCCCCGCCTTATGCCCCGAGTCCCCTCGGATAGACTCCAGGCTCCCCGCGATCGTATGTAAGATAAGTGGTACAGAAATGGATGGATGGACAGAGTTGTGGAGTTGACTTGTTTAGTAGACCCGTGGAGTTGAATTGTCTTGACTTGAGTTGACCTGATGATGATGAGATATGTTTTGTTTGTCAGGGGAAAAGCAAGATCAAGAGGGTAAAGACCATCTACGATTGCCAAGCAGACAACGATGATGAGCTGACGTTTACTGAAGGAGAAGTGATCATCGTTACAGGAGAAGAAGACCAAGAGTGGTGGGTGAGTAAGACTCTTGCCGTATCTCTGGCTACACTGTTCGCATTAACATACACTTGACAGCACAATACATTTCAGACCATTTTGTAAAACATATTCTATTAACTTGGTCTTTTCCAGATTGGACACATAGAAGGTCAACCGGACAGGAAAGGGGTCTTCCCTATGTCCTTTGTGCAGATTTTGTCTGACTGACATTGTGACTGGCAGGTGTGAGGCTGTCCCTGTAGCACAAGCTTCACCCCATTAGCCTCTCACCAGACTTTGGACTCCGCCTCTCTGTATAGCTGCTGTAACCCAAACAAATCTCAAGAATCCAAAAGGAAAAAAATAATAATAATAATAATCAACTATCATATCGAATCCAGACTCTCGGAAACATGAAGGGTGAACTGACTAAAGTGTGTGGTGTTAACAAACTGACATTATCTTGCCTACCAGTATTACCGTAGCCATGGCGGCCCAGCATGCTAACCTGGGTATGCAGTAGCTATCCTCGGAATTTAGCACTTAACAATTTCTCAGTGTATGCTGTAACGTGTATGTGTGCACATATGGAATTTATATGTATGTCCATATTAAGTGTCTCTGTACATATATATGCACAAATGTAAGTGTATATTTATGTACTTATGTTATGTAGGATGTAAGTGTGCAAATGTATGTTAACCCTTGCTTGCTTCAGGAGCCGGACTGACTCCTAGACATTTTTTTTATTTTTTTTTTTTTATGTCATTTTCATTCGTCTCTCGGATTCCGGGAAGGACTAAAACGGACAAAACGAGAGAATTAAATGAAGGTTTCACTGAATATTATACCAGTGTTGTCCTCAAATATAGTGGCACGATAACCAGGGATGAAAAGCCTCTAAGCATCTCATCATCTATGCATACAAGGTTGATCATGTTAGGCTGGATTGCTTGCTCGTCATTATACGTTGTACTGAAAAGGAAATCAAAAAAAAAAAACAACGACGACCAAACAGTAACCACATTTGTCTTCTATCTATACAGTACCATGTTAAAGACTCCTGTTCGGGACATGGTTTAATTGGTGGCTAGTTGTAGTCCATGCCACTTGGTAACTATCCATGCATCTCCTCAGAGCTACTTAATACCAGATCAGATATCACAAAGCCCCTGGAACACATCCTTACCCATAGGATGATTATTTAAGGCAGATGGATTCTTGTAAAACAATCCCCCAGGTCCTACCATTCCCCATCAGAACGTACATCGACCAGCATTGGTATTACAGGTTCACGATGCTCATTTATTTGGTCTGCATAGAAATAACTCTGGAACTGTGGAGTTTTGTTTGTAGGTTATTTGTATGTGGTTTTTATTTGAATATGAATTCAGGGGAAGAGAGCAATGAGTGACGGGCAGAAACACGGCTCCGTATGACCTTAATGCTGCCTCTGACTTTTCCTTAACCAGGGAGACTTGAGCTTTTTAGCTTTATTTTTTCTTCTTTTTTTTTCCATTAACAGAAGAATATGTATTAGCAAATGCTTCCTAATTTGTTGATAGTATTAGCCGTTTATAGGGCTGCAGTGTGTCCGTATGAAAAGAGTGTATAGGAAATAAAATGAATATTCGTTTATTTTAGAATGTGTGACACATTGCATTCGCTGTACCTGGGGTAAACCACGATGCAAGATTTCAGCACAAGCAAAAACAGCAGTGTTTCATGGAGTAACCGACCTACCTATGTGAAGCCTGTGGAACTGAGTTCCTGTTACACCCCTTCATGTATTTTGTGTACATTTAAACTCTCAATGAGCCTGTTGTTGGACCAAATGTGTGAAATTCATGTTTCGATAGAACACACTTCATCTAGAAGTGCCATCTTGACTAGTCAGGAACTGGTGATAGACTCTTGTCTGCTAATATTTGGAAGCAGTCGAATGGCGAATTTCACGAAGAACTGGATCTGATCCTAATGTTAACATAAATAAATAAATGAATTAGGATAGATTGACCACTCATTTGTTTTCGTCTGTGTTTTGCTGCACTGTATGTTTAGTCCCGAGACACTCTCTGATATCAAGTTTCATTTAGAAATAAATATTTTACGTTGAAACGATGTGTTCGCGGTGTCGTTGTCATTTTTAAATCGTTAACTGCTTTTTCACTGGCCGGTTCTGGGTTATGTATTGACTTTAAATTATGTTAACCACGCACAAAATTCACGTTTGTCTAATTAAAACCCGAGAGATTCTGTTTTTTCCCTCAAGGGAGGCCGATGAGCTCAGTTTGTGATGTCACAAAATCCACTCATTGGCTTTGGGCGTGTCATGTCTGCTATTCAAATTTTTTGAAGTATACCATTAAACGTAAACTTAAGCTAGCTGACTTAACTGATCTTGACTGCTATGTGGTAACATCATGAACGTCAGTAAATAAACAGAAGCTGCTCACGTAACGTTCTAACGCACTTTCTGCATATCGTGCATTTTCATACATTTGACTTTTTACTGTGGATAAGCTGTAGAGATGTTCCTAGGCCATCGAATTTACAGGTATGCACCAATCAATGGTTGTTTGTTTGTTTATTTATTTATCCATACGTTACAAGCACAAACCTTATCAACAGAAATCTATTTTCTGTGCCAGCTTCACATGTTCTGAACCCAGATAGCACATAGGTCATCAAGACATTTTGGCCAACTGAATGTAAAACCGACGAGGTCATCGTTGGTGGCACGGTATAGAGACTTGGAGACGCTGCAGCTCCGACTGCCCTCCACTTCCCCTGCCTGTGATAAACAGATAAAAATCCATCCATCCATTTTCCATACTGCTTATCCTACACAGAGTCACTGTGGATCCTGGAGCCTATCCCAGGGAACTCGGGGCACACCCTAGACGTTGTGCCAACCCATTGAAGAGCACAATCGTGCATTCGTTACGGACCATTTCGGAATGCCGGTCGGCCTACGGTGCATGTCTTTTGGATTTGCGGAGGAAAGCACAGGGAGGACATGCAAGCTCTGAGGTAGGATTCAAACCCCCATCCCAGAGGTGTGAAGCAAACATGCTTAACCCCTATGTTTGTTTAATGTTAATGGAAGCAGTGTCAGGTGTTTCCACCAGAGGAAAGACCTTCAGTGATATGACGAGCTGTATTTGTATTTCTGGTCTTATTTACTTAACCCTCCAATTATGTTATGAGTCAACTTAACCCATTTCCACATTTGACATGTCTGAAATACCGGTTAATCTCTCTTTGAAATGTTTTGACTTTCCTCATTTAGGGTCCATGCACTTCTTTGCATATATTTCTTCTTACGGCTTGTCTCGGACAAGCTGGTACAGGAGGAACGACTGTGTGGTTTTTTTTTTTAAGCTGTTCTAAGGTAAATGGATTTTCTGTCATGCATGTTTCTCAGTGCTCAGGTGAAATGCAAATGTCATTTACTTCTCTTTGCTTTCCTGGTGACAGGCTAACCTCCACTGGTGAGTACATATGATGGTGTGTGTGTGTGTGTGTGTGTGTGTGATGAGTGTCCGTACAAAATTCAAATGATTCTTGAATCACTCAGGTACAGTAATGACATAGGTGGCTTCTGAAGGAACTCGTGAAGTGAATCACATGATCAGCGATTCAGTTGTGATTCTTCGGTGCCGGTTCAAGTTGAGTCAAACCATTAAGTCTTGAAACGAAGCAGCAGAAAAACCAAAAAACTTTTTTTTTTTTTTTTATATAGCACAGCGAGACTCGTTTGAGTCATTCTCAACTTTGATTGTCGCTGTTGGTTTTAAACTACAGTGTTGTTGTTGTTGGTTTAAAAAAAAAAATCTTTTTATTAGCATGTTGACTGAACTGTGAGTTGCGCGTGCTTTCCTACGTTGCTTTCATTTCTTAAATAAAAGTACTTTTCTTATTAATTAATTAATTAATTAATTTATTTATTTATCGCCTCAAATGGGCGTTGTCTTCGTCCGGCTCGAAAGCCTGCATATAATGTGAATGTCGTAACGAGTGGGAAAAACTCTCAATAGTGTGTGACTCGTTCAGAATCGGTTCCCTCACTCGTGACTCGTTCCTGTAGCTCTAGATTCATCATTTTCGAGCTGTGGAAACGAGTAGTGTGTGTGTGCGACTCGTTCGGAATCGGTTCCCTCACTCGTGACTCGTTCCTGTAGCTCTAGATTCATCATTTTCGAGCTGTGGAAACGAGTAGTGTGTGTGTGAGACTCGTTCGGAATCGGTTCCCTCACTCGTGACTCGTTCCTGTAGCTCTAGATTCATCGTTTTCGAGCTGTGGAAACGAGTAGTGTGTGTGCGACTCGTTCGGAATCGGTTCCCTCACTCGTGACTCGTTCCTGTAGCTTTAGATTTCATCATTATCGGGCTTATTCAAAAAGTGATGGGGGGCGGGACTCGTTCGCAGTGTCGAACAGTGAGAGGAGTATGCTAATTTCCTGCACTTCCTCTCTGTCTAAATCAATGCCTTTTATAGGCAGGACTGCCTTTTAGAGTTGCGCCTGCCTTCTGTCACTCATCAACCTGTTGTTCTTACATAAAGTATAGCCTAGAGCACTGATCCTCCAGCAGCAACCCGGAACATGGAGACGCAGCTCCTCTTCACCAGGAGCAGCTGAGTGAGAGCTGGGTTCAAGAGCGCGTGTTGCTGTGTTGTTGTTGTTGTTATTGTTGTTGAAGCTCACAGTTGAAGGTAAGACTAATTCAAGTTTTGCCTAGAAACGAGCTTCGAGGTGTTGTTTTGAATGTATTAGTGATGAGACTGTTTGTTTGGTGTTCAGGTAGAAGGCAGTGGAGTTGCCTGCTATTCTCTCTCTCTCTCTCTCTCTCTCTCTCTCTCTCTCTCTCTCTCTCACACACACACACACACACACAGAGACAGAAGTTTGGACAATGTTTGTGTTCTGGTTGTATTTTATTTACTTCATACTCACACAGATGAAGGTTTCCTGACATGAGATGATAATAGGATAAATTGGGGGTTGAAATAAAAATCAAAAATAAATAATAATAATAGCAACGTCAATAGTGATCACTGTTTAGAAGTAAACAATTCATAAGCATGAATGATGAATTTGTTTTTGTTTTGTTTTTGTTGTTGTTGTTGTTGTTGTTGTTGTTTGTAGCTCATCTTCACTTGTTTCAACACGTTTCAGTGTTCAGTCCTAAGGTAGAAGATCATATTTCAGTGTTTTAGGTAGGCTTGAAAAGATCGATCGTAATTCAAATAAAGAAATAATTAATAAGCAAAGTAAACGGCTACATTTAAGACTCGAGCGTTGACGAAGAACAGAAGTGATAATAGAAAATGGTTCTGAACTTCCTCTGTGTGAAGGCACATTGTGCCACTTCCTGATTTTGTTTGATACTTTTGTGTGTGTGTGTGTGTGTGTGTAGCAAGTTCCTTCACACTCTGTACTGATCTGTGTGCTTAATAACCCTTGGCTGCATTTGAAAAACATTGTAGCACACGTACAAGTGCAATAATGGTCCGTTACATTGTGTGTGTGTGTGTGTGCGCGCGTGTGTGAGGGGGTGTTGAAGGATTTCCCAGCATCTCCTTTACAGCTCTAAATACTGAAAACGATCTGCTCCAGAACTGCAGTTTGGACTCGGCTGTTCGTGGTACCTATGGACCGTTCAGAAGCGCTTTCAAAATATCTCCATGGAAATTTCTAGTAGGGACGGGTGATTCGGACTTAAAACTGTATCGCGATATTTTCCGGTGTTTATCACGATACCGATATCGGTGACTATATTAAATTTAGAACCGTTCAGCACTGTTTTTGTTTTTTAAGCTGTAAGTGATCGCTGCATGCCGTCTCGAGAGCCTCAAACACAAACGTTGATCTGAAACGAAAACCGGTTTTCTGTAAGCGAACCGTACAGCGGCTCCTCGTTTAGCGATTCGACTCGTCCGCGGTGCGCCGTACTCGTTTTCGCCCTGAACGACCGGGTCGCACGCCGCAGAGATACGCCGTCGACCGGGCTTTATCGTTATTATCGCGGGAAGAATTTCTACCGGTATTATCGCAAACGATGTGATATCCCTAACTTCTAGAACATTTCTCTAAGTGTACATCGGTGGTGGTGCAGGAGGTCGCGTTCCCGACTCACAGCGTCCAGGCTTGATCCAGAGGTACACACAAGTTCTCGCTTGGGTCTCTGCGGGGTTTCCTCCAGGTTCGCCAGTTTCCTCTCACCTCTCAAAAACATGCTGGTAGGTGTGTTGGCGATGAGAATTTCCCTCTAGGTCTGATCATGTGATCTTCTGGGTGAATGAATGGAAAAAGAGGGTCTTCTTTAGCCTGAAGTAGCTCATCAAGACAGTGTAGAAATACAGATGCACTTCCGAATTTATCTCGTCCCCATAACCATTTGCTACATACGCTACATCTTCACACTCTTGGTTCGTATTATTACTGTGCGCTAGCCGTTCCTGGTCCACGAGACGTAGGGACGCATGGGCCTGTCCAAACCTGCATTTACGCCAATATGTACATATTAATGGATTTAAGTGAAACGTATGAGCGTTTACTCGTATACACCTAGCTTGGGTAATCCGTGACCCAGCGCTCTGGCATGCAGTATAATACACATTCTAACGAGGCGACAAAAAACGTCACATCGGTAAACGATCAAATAAAACACGACACGTTTCGACATTTTGTTTGTCCCCCTACGTCAGCGCGTTCCGTTTTTGTATATGGTCAACTATGCGTTTAACCTTATTTTTCTTTTCTTAACAAAGTATCGATGACGAATCGTGCTGGTGTTTGGCCAAAGTCTCAAGCTCGAGCCGTGATCGGCCTAGGGACTGACCTGGTTAGCGTCTAAATCGTCGATCAGCGGTTATGTCCCGCTACACTTCCATTACACTAATCATGGACTGATTATCAGTAACAGTGCTGAGCTGGATTCAGTAGAAAGGTGACTCTCTGGGGAAAAGGGCTGGCTGATTACCGATTTAAGGATCTGCGAGTGTCGCGTGAGGGCAGAATTGAAATATATATCTGGTCTGTGCGTCTGTTCATGGCGTTCGTTTTTACCAGCGTGGCGGCTGATACGCTGCACCGACGGGGTTTCTATTCAAATACAGTAACTCGGATGGAAAGCGTCGCCAACAACAACAACAGGAAATTAATAATTTAAAAAGTGTGCACTGAAACCAGATGGGTTGGTAGTTAGTCTGCTGTGCAAAGTGCAAAAGTCGTATATTGGGTTTTTTTCACAGCCGTGCATGCAGGGCTTCCTTTATACAGCACAGCTTAAAAATAAATAAATAAAAAATCAAGCATGATTAGAGAAATCATTAAAGCAGTCATGGTTTCAATTTTATACCACGTCTTCTTTTTTTGATGGACGCACAGACAATGAGACCGCAGGAACAAATTCTTCAGTGCATTGTTGGTCTGCATTTAAACGCCTTTTTTTTTTTTCCTCTTCTCTCTCTCTTTCTAATTATGTGTTGGAGAGCAGTAGCACGATCGTCAGACTTTTAGTCATCGCGCTGAAGCCAAAGATAAGCCGTGTGCATTTGCATGTCGTCGTGATGTTTGTTTCACAGCGCTCTGTCTGAATGTATTCTAAAATCTTAGCAGTGTCGAAGTGAACTTTCAGTTCGTGTCACTTGTCTGGCCCGCGAGGAGGAAGTTCTCGTTTTGGAAGCCGGTTTTTTAAACGGTGAGGTTTCTCGCTCATACATCTTTAATTATCTCGCACGTTAATGCAGACCTGTACGTGTGATTAAACCACGTCACGTATGTACATCGACCCCAAACATGCATTTCATCCAGTGTGATGTATAAGTAAACCGTTGAAATGCTAATGGGGGAAAAAAAATGCTCTTTTACGTGACGAAATATTTAAACGTTTGACCGATATGAGTTGATGTTTCACTGAATTCCAGGGTTCTCTAGCTATGGGGCTGTGCACAGCGCCATAGAGGTGGTTGTTGTTGTTGTTGTTGTTGTTATTATTGCACTAAAAATGGGAACTGCGACAAGCCGACTGCGCAGGACTCGTACTGAACGGGAGGAAGAGCTGACCAGAGAGTTGATGACCAGGATGCCAGATTGGGATAAAACCAATCTACAGTTACCAAGATCAGAGCAAATAATCTGAATTAAATGTGATCAGGTTCCTTTACAAGGCAAGGTGTAAGAGCAGATAGTGTGTCTGTGATGTACAGAACCATTTCATACAAAGTTTTGGAGGAGGAAAAGGGGATTATAGAGTAGAAAACGTCTGTACGTGGGGGGTTGACGTCCACCAAGGTGACCTTATTTCTGAAGCGAGGGCAGAGGGAACAAAAAAAAAAAAAAAAAAAACCCTAGATAGTGTGTTCCTTTTCCAGTGGACTAGTTTTAGGTTTTTTGTTTGGTCTTTGCGATGACGTTGTGATGGAAATGTTTGCAAAACCTGGCAACCCTGGTTAATGATATTAGTAGAATAGTCGTAGTTGAATAAGGGTCTGTCCAAAATCCTCTTAAAACAAGCTGCTGGATGTATCTACTACTGTAGGTCGAGTCAACTGTGATCGCCTCCCAACTCAATTGAGCTCGAAGCTACGGTAGATGTTCATGTTGTCCTGCTCCATCAAGATCGACGGTCACAAGCGGTTTGTTTAAGGACGTTCTCAAGGTGCTGAACAGTGACTCGCAACCATCTAGTCACTGAGCTACCGCCACCACTACAATAAAAATAATCATAGTGTCCACTTAGAGTGTCATTAGTACAGGTATCTTTAATTGGTTCTCTGGGAATCCCCAGAAATCCAGTTTCGGACCAGGCCATCTGTGTGGTACGTCCTGATCTTGACGGGGAGAGAAAAGTTCACGCCCAGGCAGCAGTGTTTATGCAGTCACACTGTGGAGAGCATGTTCTCACAAGTCTGGCAGCCATCATGTTCATGCTTGCGCCTTTTTTTTCTTCTTTTTTCACGCTGTAGTGCTACGGCTCGGTGATCCGACAAGAGTTTTATCCTGCTTTTGATATCAGCCGCACTGGTAAAGTCTACTGACACAGCTCCACACATTAGGCTATCAGATTAGGCAAATAGTATTGCGTGGATTTAAAGGCTTTCGTTTTGAGGACATGATGATCCTAGAATTAAACTTAATCTCACACTTGAAATACACTTGAGTAGCACAACAGGAGGAAAGAGCTATCTACCCTCTTCCGCATACATGAGCTCAATCTTCAGAGCACGGCTGATTTACGTGTAGTGACACGCCCACCAGACCCCATAAAAGGCAAACAGCTCACTAAAATAATGACTATTTGACCATTCACGAAATAATGAATAACAGTGAATGAGCACCAGCTATAAGCACAGCATGTGCCAAATCTTCCAGTAACACAGCTCTGCCAAGGCCTACGTTCCCTCTCGCAATCTGCGATCGACTAGCGACTGACGTTTAGTAGTTCCCACTCAGCGTGGCGTAAGGTCCTTTTCCAGAACCTTCACGCTTACCGTTCCCCAGTGGAGGAATGCACTTCCGATCTCAATCCGGACTGCAGAATCTCTCACTATCTTCAAAAAACAGCTAAAGACCCACCGTGAACACCTAATCAACTCCTAGAGGGAAAAAACCCCCACACACAACGCACTTGCACCTCTACTCTGTACACTTTGCTTCCTCTGGTATTCAATGAATGGATCTTGTATAGTAGCACTACTTGTATTGTTCCCTGCTTGATATATCGCTTTGCTTATTTGTAAGTCGCTTTGGATAAAAGCGTCTGCCAAGTGAATAAATGGAAATGTAATGTAATCGCAGCGTGTCGGCAACCATACCCTCCTTTTCAGGGTGCCATTTCTTTTGTCCTAACTGTATGACTGGTCTTATTTGCCTAATCTCATAGGTGAGGCGCTTTTTCTGCAGAACTGATCGCTGTAGGTTTATAGTATCTCTTACAGCTAAACACAAACTTTCTTTCTTTCTTTATTTATTTTTATTGAAAACCGAGACCTGTCCACACGCTGTAGGAACAGCCATTAAAACCATGCGTGGTGACGTGATTGCCCTGATTATGGGCTGATTTGTAAAATGATCTTATGTTGTTAGACCTTTTCTATAGTAATGCTTAGAACTCTGGTCCTGGAGTGCCTCCCAAACACTACACGGTGTCCCATACATGGGGGGAAATCATCATCTTTTAGCAAAATGTCTTCCAAAATTCTATACTTGTATACATACTTACTTATATGTTTCCCCAGATAGCCTTTAAGAATGTCTTTGACAAAAGAGGATCATGGTGAAATCATTCTCACGGTTGGATCGGGAAGCTGTCATAAGGTTGCGATGGACTTTAACGGGAACCATGGCGATCACGTCACACACAACACTGTTGCCAAACTTGTTAACAAAATCCAAGAAGACTTGGAAGTGTTGTGGACCGCCCACGGATGTCAGAAGCGGACGTCCACGGATGTCACACCCGCTGAAATGGTGGCGGCTTACGTGGTCCTCTATGCATGAGGACTTTTGGGACACGCTGGAGAATGTTCAGGACCAGGGGTCTAATTACATGTCTAATCATATGGCTCTAGTTTGGCAGGCTTTGTCGCTGCTTTTGTGCTTCCCATCAATGGGTGTGTTCAAGTCAGTTGTGTGTTAATAGCTCCCTCTGGTGGAGACACAAATATAGATCAAACATTTTCTAATCTTAGGAAATCTGGGGTTTTGGTACATCCTTGCCCCAGACAAAAAAAAACAAACAACGACATTGTTTGTGTTATCAGTAAGCACTTAAAAAATGGTAAATGATCTGCACGTGTATAGTGCTTTTAAACCTTATCGGTTCTACAAAGCGCTTTGCACTGGTTCTCATACTCACACACACCAATGGTAGGGTAGCAGAGCTGCCATGCAAAGTGCTAGCTCGTCATCGGGTTCAGTGTCTTGCCCAAGGCTGTGTAGTCATGTGGGCCGGGAATCGAACCGCCAACCCTCCAATCAGTGGACAACCCGCGATGAATCTATCTAGCTGTGGGGTGCTAAAATTTCCACCTGGTAGATCAGACTATTTTATTTATTTTTCTTCCGACTACACACCGTATAATTTAATATAGTGCGCTTGTTTAATAATAAAAAAAAAAAACCTGCCACTTCCTGTTTCTCACCCTGACCTCAGAGAAACCGGAAACATGATCTCGGTAGACCCTTCCAAATATTGAGACATGAATGAGTCATTTGTGGTCAGTGTTCGGCACTGTGTTTAGATGAGTGTTGAATAATACTGCGTTACATGCGCCGTGCTAACCTCTTGCTCAACTCCACAAAACCACGGCCGATTTCGGCTGCAGCGCAGCAGAGCTGTACTAGTCTCCGAGCCCCAAATCGTGTAGTTGTCGTTTTTCCTTGTTGTATCGGTTTATGAGTGTAGGATAAAGCTCAGGATGAAGAGTAATACTCGGCTGATTTTAGTATGAACTGTATACACACGGCATTTGGCGTGCTCCACTTGCAGTTAACGAACGGGTCAATGAACGAATAGTTAAAGCCCTTTCTGCTTTTAAACTGTTTTAAGAAGTTTTATTACCGTTCCACTCGCGCACACACACACACACACACAGACACATGTATATATATATATATACAGTATATATATATATATATTCGTGAATGACATTAGGAGTTAGTAAATGACGTAAACCCAGTCTGTGTAAGACGGTGATTTTAATGTTATTTTGACGATTTAATGAGTGAACGGTGTCAGATAAGGCTGCGTACTCACAGTTATTAGTGTGCCTTTTCAGTATAAAGCCTGTAGACTGAAATAAATACAAAATGTGGTTTTATTTTTCGGTGCATCCCACCCCCACATCAAGTAATATTCAGTCTGGTCCAAATTAAAGTGCAGCAATTTGAGGAAACCCTTCATGTGGGGACATCCATCCATCCATTCGTCCATCTTCTACTGCTTACTCCTTCTTCAGGGTCACGGGGAACCTGGAGCTTATCCCAGGGAGCATCAGGTACAAGGCGGGGTACACCCTGGACAGTCCATCACAGGGCACAATCACATACACACTCACACACCCATTCATACACTACGGACACTTTAGACACGCCAATCAGCCTACCATGCATGTGTTTGGACTGGGGGAGGAAACCGGAGCACCCGGAGGAAACCTCATGTGGGGACATTTTTCTATTATTTATAGTTTTGAATACTACATTTTAAAGTCTAATTACTTTGGGCAAAAAAAAGAAAAGAAAGTGTACAGGGAGAAAATGACACTCGTTGGTTGTCTAAAAGCAGCTGTTTAAATGCTGTATCCACGGTTAGACAAGTTTTTTGTGTGTGCGCGCTTGTTGTGGCCAAAAATGCTTGATTTTTACTGCAGCTTTTTCAAAAATTTGTGACGCAACTCGTGGAGTTTTCTGTGCTGTTTTCTATTTGTTGTTGGAAACCTATTTGACGTGGCGATCGTACGAAATAGTCTTTGCGTGAGACCTTTTAGCTGTACTCATATTCGACGCACACGTATCGAAGAGAGCTTTGAGTGAATGAGCGCTGTGATGACGTCACGTGGTGCATCTCGGCCCACATCTTGGTACTTTTTTTTAAGTATTGCGGCATTTGCTTGCGCTCGTTTCAGCGATCTGGAAATCTCAAACTCCTGAAGGGACTGATGTATACTATGATTTACCGTGCAATATATAAATAATAAAAAACTCCCACCTGTCTTTATTCTCACCTTTTATTCATAGCTTACAGTCTCCTTATCTACCGGGAATGATCTTAGCATATGGCCTAGGCAAATATTGAAAGTTATTCCATTTGGAGATAATGGCTCTCACTGTGGTTCTTTGGAGTCCCAGAGTCTTTGAAGTCGTTTTGTAACCCTTCCCAGACTGATGTATTTCAATCACCTTCTTCCACATCATTTCTGGAATTTGTTTCAATTTTGCTGTAGTGTGTTACCGAGTAAGACCTTTTAATCAACTTCATGCTGTTGAAAAAGTTCTATTTTGATTGAACAGGGTTTGCGTTTGATTGATCAGGTCTGGTTGTGTCTAGTCCAGCTGAACCCCATTATCAATACAGTTTCAAAGATTTAGGGAATTAGTAACAACGGGGGATAAAACCTGTATTTTGTGTTTACTCGGGTTGCCTTTGTTTTAACTTCTGACACAATTTAGTGTGAGAGATGCACAAAACGTGAAGAAATCAGGATGGGGGCAAAATACGTTCACAGCACTGTATGTATAATAACACACCCAAACGTTAAAAAAAAATCCACACATTATAATGTTTTGAGATTCGAGATTTATATTAAGCCAGACTCTGAAGAGCCACGATAGAAACAGTTCACATGTGTCACTGACCGATTTTTTTTGCACGTGTTTGTGTGTGTGTTTTAATAACCTGACCTAAACACTGACACGGACCAAAGAAACAGAACAAGTGCTCCTTTCGCCTGAGTTTTAAGAAGGTTTTTGACCTTGAGCATGTCCAGGCACGAGCAGATTCTCAGAGGAAACGGTTAATAAGCTCACGGCAGGAGCTGCCGCTGGACACTGTGCATGCTGTTCACTGCTGGCGTCGTGCCTTAAAAATAGTTAAAGATGCGAAACAGAAGCACTGTTATTTTTAGGAGGGGAAAAGGTTATGAAAAATTGAGCTTCATCTCACATTGAAATCAAACTTCATTGAAGTGAAATGACCCTTATCCTTCATGCTTAAAACGAGAACACAGAGAAGGGAACTTGAGAGATCTCTCCTCATCTTCCATGGTCCTAGATCTTCTCCCATGGACTCTCTCTGCCATTTTTGTGTGCATTTGAATGCCAGATTTGGATTTTTTTATTTAGCGTCTCCTGGTACTGCATAGTGTCCATGATGCCATGCGTCCTCACAAGGTTCCCAAGGCCACTTTGTAGAAAATGAAACAACCCTGCAGCATCACACATCCTCCACCATGCTTCACAGTAGGGATTATGTTCTATTCAGTAGCACCACCCCTTTTTGTGCCAAACCCACCATGATTGATAAGTTGAATAATTAACCTCACAGATGAAAGAACAGTCCCCCGGCATGCCATGTGTCCAGTCTCTTGACATGGAGGTGATGTTTATAGATTTAGAGATTTCAATCCCAAAATACTCCTCCAGCAAATCTCCACATCGTGATCCTTGGAGTTTGCCTCTCTAACCATCCTTCTCAATGTTTGAGGAATTTTATTTATTGTATTTTTTTTTAATGCGTCTTTTATGAAGAGCGCCAAAAATTCTGCTGCTGATCGTATTTACATTCTATAAAATGATGTTAATGCATGGATGGATGATGTCTTTCCTCCTACGTTACTCATTTGACCCAGCAGGAGGTGTGGAAAACATTCAGTCGAGTTTACATATCGTTTGTCTAGCACTTTCTTTGTGACGGAAAAATAGCTTTAAAAAAAATGTGTACATTTATAGACCAAAGGGACAATAAATAAATAAACTACAAAACAGGGGGGGGGTTATTATGTTATCAAGATACATCTTCCACATTGTATTGTCATGAGTTATTAGTGTGCAGAGTTTTGAAACCACTTTATACGGTTATATAAAAACATTTCACTAAGTACCATGACTACAGTACGTACTACAGGCTGCAGTATCAGAACATGTCCACCAAGGGGCAGTAAAGTCACACCACATCCTGTCCTCTGAGCTGGAGGGGTCAGGTTTCCGTCCTAGGTTTAGAGATTAGTCATAACCATAACAGTAAACCGGTAATAAAAGTTATTTCTGATGATTTGTCTTCAGGAGTCAATATTGATCTATCGGGTGACAGTGCTGTCGTACAGAGTACGGTCGCTCAGTTACAGTTCGTTATAAAGAATAGATCCAGGCTGTCGCGTTCAACATGATTTATTACGCAGCCTTGAGAAACGGGATATGGGGTAGGATTGATCAGGATTTACATAATATGACTGTAAGCACAACCGTTAATCAAACGGCAAATATATGATGGATCAACAGTGTAATAGATCATCAGTGTTGACAGCTGTACACAATGATGAGGTGGCACAGTTTTCTTCTCCTGCCTTTCTTCATCACTTACATTCGGGTGGAGTCTCACACTCTCTCACACTCCCTCTCTTCTCTCTCTCTCTCTGAGTCATCACTCAGGCGGCGAGGCTCTTGGCCTGGTCTCCACAGCTGACCGGAACTGCATGCCTCTCTTCTCCACTTTAAAGCACCGCGGTGCTGTTTTGTGGGATTTAACGCTGATGTTTAGATTTACACAGTGCCTCATGAGTGTGTCACACCACCAACTGAGGTCTACAGGGATGGGGGAGGGCTTACGGGAAGTGATGCTGAGGGAGAAGAGATGGACAGGGCGTCGGAGCATGTGTGTCAGGCGGGAAGAGCGATGACACCAAGCCAGGTCACAGAACACCATGATGAGCCCATTATAGAGCCATTCTGAGATCATACTCGCTCGCCAGTTCTGGTACGACGCACATTTAACCCTTACCACCAGGGTCTTGCTGAACCCGTGTCGGTGTAAATGTCTTCAAGGCAGTTTTCTGTCCATCTGCTTCAGGCTCACAGATGAGCACGTGGCATGCTGGGAGGTTACCGCCACCGCTCTGAACCGAATCTGGGTCAGAACGGATGCAGCTCTCTCTCTCTCTCTCTCTCTCTCTCTCTCTTGTTCTAAACTCCCTGCAGCACCCCAGCACTGCAGAGCCCCACCCCGCTGTGCCTCAGCTCATGTGACTTCGCTCCCCTCCCTCTAGCTTGCTTTGCGCAGTGTGTGTGTGTGTGTGAAATAGAGGGGAAGGCGGGTCCGTGCGCTCCACTGGCTGAGCTGTAGTAGTAGTAGTAGTAATAGTAGAGGGCACGTGGACACACATGCTGCTCTCCGTGCTGACACATGCTGTTCCCTGCATATACACCCTGAACTGACAGATGCGCGACACACACACACACGTTGCGCTAATGGGATTTGCGGATTTTAATCAAGACGCTCTCATTCGGATCTCATCCTGTGAGTGTTGAGAGAGATCCCCCCCGCTTATTATAGAAACAATTCATATGCACATTTTGTCCATTCAGGACAAATGCAAAATGTACATTTGAATAGAAACCGAACAAGGTGCTTGCACAGCATTGTAACTCGATCTCATTTATAAAAGATTGGTGGGGAGAAAAAGCTGACGGTATAAAGCTTTGCTCTGGTCATTATTATTTTTTTTTTTTTTGGTTGTTTTTTTAAACACCATCAAGCACTTCAGTTTTTCCCCTCGTCCTGAAACCTGCATCTGTTTCACTTCCTTACTTACTGAAGTCCGTGTAGTGATTTTCTTTCACGTCTGCTGAGTATCATCTTCCATGCTCTCGCCTCGCCTCGCCCCAGAGATCTGCTCCTATTGGCTGCTGCATTATTTTTAGTGTAGAGAGCCGTTTTTGGGCTCCATGGAAACAGCAGAATAGGAGGACCAATCGGAGGACAGACTGGATAAGTGATAGTCAAATGAACAAACGGGATTCGGTCATCCCCCGTCTACCCCCACCCACCCCCAATCCGAGGCACATTAAGGTGGATTTGGGGCTTCAGGACTGAGCCGCTAGTGCTTATTTACGTCCTCTGCATGGCTGTAGATGTAGTACTGAAGGAACACGGATTTCTGAGCGCGCACACACACACTGCAGAGTAGGTCACTGACTGACCCATTTACCTCCTTTCACTCCATTTTTTTTAAAAACATTTTTTCCTTCTAGTTTTGCAGTTGCTTATAAAGCGTTAATCCCACGAGAGGAATTTCGCGGAGCCTGGAGCGGACAGTTGCAGTGATTCGTTATTCGAGGTCCGTCTCGTTCCTCAGAAGATCCCTCCCTTTTCATGGGTGGCTTGAAATCAAGCATATCGTGTGTAGGTCTGAATGCCTCCCTGCTTTAGGGAGAGATGACTCGTATACAGTGACACAACTGATCCACAGGAGAGGAATCCTGGAATCCTGGAAATGATTCCTGGAGATCAGACAGTTCAGTTCAATGGATAAAGATTTCGATTTCAGTCCCTAATGAGGAAGCCAGACGCAAGGTCCAGAAATGCAGCAGTGGAAGAGGCCAGTGATGGTTAAGGGGTAGGGATGGAACAATAAAGCAAACAGGACATATAAGGAAGTAGGATATTATGTAAGGTGTGAAAAACATTTAATCCATCCTGATGCCTTCTGCTTGAAGTTCTCATCACTCGAAACACAGACAGGTTACGTTCTAATGCACGATGTTTGTCACGACGTGCCTGGCTGACTCTCACGCGCATTATACCTGTCGTCGCACACGCTCATTTATCTTAGAAACATTTGTTATCCTGTAAACCTTTTTTATATCTGCACTGCCTTGAACAGCTGTTCTCCGTCACACCGGTATGTCGCGTTTCCAGATGTTAAGGGAGTACAGGTAGGCCTAACAGAGATCTGTGTGACTCTAGGCTGGGGGACGATCATTTTTCTGAGATGTTCAAAGAGCTTAGACATGTGCCGATTTATCGGATACGCACCATTACACGGCTCGACACGTTAACAGGATCTCGGTATTCTGCGTGGGATGCGTCACTAATTCGCCCCTCTTCTTCTCGTCAGGTTTCTAATTGGACGGCATGGGGAATTTGATCAAGGTTCTGACGAGGGACATCGACAACAATGCGGGGAACTTTTTCCTGGACTTTGAAAGTAAGTTTATATAGTGTGTGTGTGTGTCTGTTTGCGGGATTGGGACACGGACACGTCAACAATTAAAACTTCATCGCAAGTGTTTTCAAAAGCAACAGTTTTTAAACAGAAAGGAGTCTGTGTGCTAATTAGCATTCAGCTATATGTCTGGTTCATATCAGGCTACAACACATCTACTGTAACAGCCTGTATACACGATATCAAAACAGTTGTTGCTCGTGAACTCGGACTTTTTGAACTCGACTGTACATTCAGGGCCTGTGTGTGTAAGCGAGTTTCGTTGTTTTCGTAGATGCTCAGCCCACTGAGGCGGAGAGAGAGTTATGGGAACAGGTGAACAAGGTTCTGACGGAGGCTGTGAGTGTTTTACAGGATCTGCAGTCCTACAGTGGAGCAGGAGAAGCCATTAGACAGGTGAGTGTACAAGATACTGTGTGTGTGTGTGTGTGTGTGTGTATATATATATATATATATATATATATATACGTATATTTTTATATATATATATATATATATATATATATATATATATATATATATACACTGTAGATATATATATATACACTAAGTATATATATATATATATATATATATATCACATATATATACATATTTACAGTATATATATTTACAGTGTGTATATATATATATATATATACACACACACATACACTGTAAATAAATATATATATACTGTAGATATAGATATATATATAAATAGATATAGATACTGTAGATAGATAGATTATATATATATCACATACAAGTGCTTTTCAAACCATAACACCTTTTTATTAGCCTACACGACCCTTAGAATACAACGTTAATGTTGTAGATGAATACGTGAGCCTTCTTCCTGGCAATTGCGATAAAAGTTCCATTTCTGATGTTGATGTAAACAAAAACAACTAAACGGCTATAAAAAACCCGTATCTGGCGTCTACTATGCGAATTCTTTGGCGATGATTAGATGATAAAAAGTCAGCTCTCAGTCAGAGGGAAAGCTTATAAAAGCCTTCTCAGTTGTCATTAGCTTTATACTGCTCGTAAACTCGCACTGGATTACTTAATGGTTTGGCTCTTAAACCAGTGAAAACAATGGACTGTTCTTAAAGTGCGCCGGTTGCCTGAACCAACACGAGCCCGATACGTTAATAATAATAATAATAATAATAATAATTTAAAAAAATTAATGTTCCTGAAATCCAACTGAATCGAATCGCATTCCTGGAACAGGATAGGGTGATTCACACGTGCAGTTTAAGGCCATAGTGCTCTGAGAGGTGTTCAGAGAAAGCTTGAAATGAGCTGGGATTGGGAAATGCTGTGAGTTGGAGGTCATGTGAACGGTATTCACTTCAGCAGGCAGATGTCGATGCCGTGTGTTTTTGTGTATCCAGGCCATCCAGCAGCCGAGTAATGAAAGTGTGCAGGAGAAAGCCTGGACCGCCGTGGTGCCGCTGGTGGGCAAACTAAAGAAGTTTTACGAGTTCTCTCTAAAGCTGGGTATGAGACTTCCCTGTGTCTTTATGTTACACACACTAACACTTAATCTTGCGCAGAAAAACAGATCTGTAGCCGGTGATTCCACTAGGCTTGTGCTATATAGATTTAATCTTCCCTACACAATTACCAGACCTGCCAACTTGTATGCATTTTGAGTCGGAGTTCAGCAACGTAATATTGGAGTATACTGGTAAGAGTGATCACTCAACTCAAAAATGCACCCATAGAGCAGTGTTTTCCTTCCCAATACAATAGGAGAGTATCCAGTTGTCATAGTAACCCTTTAGTAAAATATTTGAACCACTAAGCCAATCTGTATGCTTTAAAAAGTCCCGTAAAGTGTTTTTTTTTTTTTTTTCTCGTCTTTTGATGGCACGTTCGTCTCAGCTGGACGTTCAGATGCTCCGTAGGGAATGCGGATACGTCATGGGTACGCGATCACATCTCGCGGCATCGATTCGTTAAGGAAGGAAACCCATACAGTTTGTTTCTGAGCCAAACAGGAAACGGCTGTTGCTGCTTAGTCCAGCCCTCCCCGTGCCCGGATTGGTTCAATCTGTGATCTACTCCACCAATCAACATGTTTGTTTCGGAGGGGAATGGAAATTCCTCATTCAAGAGACACAGTTTCATGGACACGCCTATCGTGTTAGTGAATAAAATTTTTGGTCAAAATGTCCGACCTAAAAAGATTCTTTCACCAACAATGAAACATTAAATGAACCCCTTTTTCCATTGTTACTTTAGAAAATTCTAAACTAAAATATTTAAAAACATTGCAGAATGCCTTCAACATAAAACCCTTGATCCAAATCCACTTTCAGCCATTTTCGGAATGCCTCCTGAGGTTGACGTTCCAGCGCCGTTGCAAAACGCACTGGCCTTTACAACCTTGTTAGTTAGACGTTTCACCCCCCCTACCCTTGGTATGTGGATTAAAGAAGTGTTTAAAGTTAGAAAAAAAAAATTCGATTCTCACCTCATGGGCTCCTTAAGGACGTGTGATAAGGTTCCACGTGACACGTATTTACCGCACAATCACCTAAAATGACCTGATATTACTATTATTATTACTGAAACACCCTCCTGTAGGATTAAATCGTTAATTGTGCTTTTATTTTTTTTCAATGGCAACTCATGAGCAGGGAAAAAGCTTGCATCAGCAGCGATACAAAGGAGCTGTATAACCTTTGTCAGCCTCACGCCTCGCTCGCTCTCGCCTCTAGTTCTCTATACCATCACTCTGAGGTCTTTTCTGTAAGCACAATGCCCTTAAATTCCTCCTCTTTCATTGTATCGTCATATTCATGGATGTTATTTGAATAGTGTAGTGAATAGACCCGGCTGTAACGTCACGTTGTGGTGAGATAAATGCTATTAGAATTACAGTGTTCATGCCCGTTGGTGGTAATTAGCCTCGAGCCAGGCAACAACGCGTCGTAATTGGATTTAGATATTAATTCTGGGCGAGTCAAACCCTCCGAGTCCTCATCCAGAAAAATATCGGTTTCCGTTCACTCTATAAACGGTTCAATTTAACGCCGAGTGTAGTTTCTGATATTTATCACTACTGCGTGAGAAAAGACGTCACGGACGGTAGAGTAAGCGTTACATTTCACATGTAATAAGTAATAAAAATCAACAGGAGGAAGGGCAGTACAGGTTTAGGGTTTGGTATCAGATCTGTAGGTAAGCAGGAATTCATGTGGATTAGTGGGTCATGTCCCAGTTAACTATGACACATTCCCTAATCGCACATAATCACCAACCAACTGCAGCAGTCTCTGGAGAAGAGCTTTCGAAGGCCTACACTAACTAAACATCTCTCTGATGCGCAACCAAGATTTATGCGTCTCTGCCAGATATGCGACTAGACAGTTAAAAATGCATGTGGCTATAAATAGGTCTATGTAGCTCACTGCACTGTGATCCACTGCCTTTCTTGCTGGGTGAGGTGTGCACGCCGTCTGCACGTTCTCTACGTGAACTTCAATTCCAATCGAAATTACGAACACGTTCTGCCCTAGGCAGGTCTCTGGGAAAAACACCCCGTCGATTGGATTCTTGCCATTGCGCCTTGGTTCCTTTTTCATTTGCTCAACTCAATGAGTTTGTCTTTCACTAGTCCTCTATTTACGATATTGATCGAACACGTTCATCCATCTAAAGCTCTAACTGTCCATCAGCCTACCCATCTTTCCATCCACTGCGGCAGGTGTAATGTAATACTACCTCTTTGCCTGTTGTCTCGGGTTGTGCAGAAGGTGCTCTGCACGGCCTGCTGGGATTCCTAACGAGCGCGCACTGCAGCCCCACGCAGCACTTGGAGCAGGAGCAGGCTCTGGCACGCCAGTTCGCAGAGATCCTCCACTTCACCCTGCGCTTCGATGAGCTCAAGGTACGTGTAAGCAGACGGATACGGACGGTCTCGCCTTCTCCTCTCTTAGTTGGTCATCTAATGGAAACCTCGAAGCTGAGAAAGAGAGACAAAGATAAGGGAGTGGTAGAGCGAGACCGCTGATGTGGAGATGAGTATGAGAAACGATGGAAGAGGATTTTGGAGCACACTACTATTAGGGACATGGTCAGGAACAAAAGGTTGTACAGAGGCGTGTTTCTAGCTAACTCCTGACAACATGAGTTTAGAAGCTTGACCCAGTTTGTATCACCACTAAAAGTAGCTGCTTATTCATGGGGACTTGGATTATGTGTTATTTAAGAAATAAAAATAATCGCTGGTGATGTTTATTTGACACAGTCAGCATGGTATCGAAAATTCCACCATCGTCTCGTCACTCAGCTCGCCTCCGACACCGACTATCGCAGTGAACCTGATCGCTAGCACACAAGTGATGACAGGAACTCGTTTTAAAGATATTCCAAAATAAATAAATAAATAAAAGTCATGGATGGAAGCTGTGATACAAGAGAAGTAGAACACTTTGGGACACTTTTGGGATTTGTAGGAAAATCATCAACTTACCTACTGATGAATTCAGCTGATATAGTGTACCTATGAAAGGTAGCTACGCACAGTGAATGTCTGATTGACTCTTTTCTTCCCAGATGACTAATCCAGCCATTCAGAACGACTTCAGCTACTACCGCCGGACCCTGAGCCGCATGCGAATCAACAACTTGGCAGTAAGTGCACGTGTTCTCTGTGTGAGGGTGTGATCTTGTGTAAACGCGTCTCATTATCAGAGAGCTTCTGTTTTAGCAACGCGCCGATTCATTAGGGTCCGAGGTTAACGAGCAACGCTGAGATCTGCTCCACTCAGATCATTAAATAAGCAAGTTCCTGAGTCAGGGAAATGCTCATTTCAGTCATACATTTATTCCCTTTTATCCAGCTACTTTTAGCTGATGCAGGGTTGATCACGTCCAGTGAGGGGGTGGTTTCTGCACACGAGTGTATGCTAATGGACTCGGGCTCATAACCATCCTGAACGGGAGAGGAGACGGAGGTTGCATGACCTTGCCTCCCCAATTAAAAGCTTTCGCAGTCAGGAATAATTATCACCGCCTCCTCAGCTAATGAATCGTGAGCTGCGGTGCTGTACCGCCTGCTCTGGGCTGGCAAGATCTTCCGCGCCTGCATGTTGAACGTGCGGTAAAGGACAATTTACATTCAATTTGTAGCAACCTCTGGGGAATATGCTTTTTCAGCATGAGAAGGAAGCTGACTTCCTTGTATTTTGAGCAATTTTAGTTTCAATTAGAATATCCTACCACGTTTAGACACCGTAATCAATGTTTTCTCCCTTAAGCTAGTTTTTCATTGGGGGTTTATTACTTGTCCCACTATACGAGACGATCCCAAGACCGGATTCTATAACACGTCGTTTGATAATATGCTCTCCGTGTCAGATTATACAATGAAGGTCTTCTAACGATAGACCTGCGATTGTTTAACGACATCCACCAATCGGCACAATCCAGTTGTCCATTAAGGTCCAGTAGGGTTGATGGTTCGATTCCAGTCCCACATGCCGAAATGTCCGTGTGGAAGACACTGAACCTCAAGTTGCTCCTAATGGCAGACTGGTGTGTAAAGCGCTTTGTAGAACCTCTAAGGTTAAAAAGCACTAATATGAGAGTCCTTTAGCATTACTACAGAACAATGTTGGTGTAAGTGAAAGCACACTAGAGATCATCTCAAACAATGTACGGCTCAAGCAGTTTAATCACAGATGGACTAACTACACAACGTTTTGTCCCTAGACAGAGGAAGAGAACGAAGTAAACAACGAACTGGCCAATCGCATGTCTCTGTTCTATGCCAATGCTACACCGATGCTGAAAACATTGAGTGACGCCACAACAAAGTTTGTATCCGAGGTCAGTCTTCAGTCCAGTCACACGTTCTATAAGGAGGCCTGGTTCTAAATTTCTAAACGTTTTTTCTTTCTCCCGTTTCGACAGAATTCAGACGTACCCATAGAAAACACCACAGACTGCCTAAGTACGATGGCGTGCGTGTGTAAAGTCATGTTAGACACACCGTAAGTTCTTTTCCATTCGCAGTCTTCTTCGATTTGCCGATAAGAGGACTACAGTCATTTCTCCTTTCTGTTCCTGCTCTCAGGGAGTACCGTAGCCGTTTTGCGAGTGAAGACACAGTGTTATTCTGCCTCCGTGTGATGGTGGGAGTCATCATCCTCTACGACTACGTTCATCCTGCCGGAGCTTTTGTCAAGTCCTCAAAAATCGACGTGCGTGCTGAAATTCATTCTACACAGGTCTGTTCCACGTAAAAGTCACACACGCCGATCATCTAATTACCGCGAATCTCGCTCTGTATTCACAGATGAAAGGATGCATCAAAGTCCTACGGGATCAGCCGCCTAACAGAGTAGAAGGTCTCCTCAACGCGCTCAGGTCCGTGGTCTTCACCCTCACACGCACGACACTACACTTTTTTTTTTTTTTTCCTTCTAATAAACACGTACGCCGGATATATTTTCACAAATTGCTTTGATTTGTCTTCGACTAAAGGTACACGACAAAGCATTTGAACGACGAGACTACCTCCAAGCAAATCAAAAACATGTTACAAGTCTGACCGCGGCCACAAAAACGGTACTTTTTTTTTGGAACGTGACGAGGATTTCGACCCTTTTCTGATGAGACTGGGAGTTTTTAAAATATGAGGAGAGGATGGTCAGGTGGCAGCTATCGGGAGACACCGCTGTACGGTGGTCTTAACGCAACTCGGAAAAGGAGCTCATCTTCTGTGTGTGTGTGTGTGTGTGTGTGTGTGTTTTTTTTTTTTTTTTAATGGTTGGCAGAGTTCCAAGGTAGAAATAAAAGATCTTTTTAATGTAATTTCGCTGTTAAATGATGGTTGTTTGGACATCTGATAACTCTTTTTAACAAAATAAAGACGCTGTTTAAATCCGTTTCACCTGCGCGTATTCTTTCGTACGACTCGTCTCGCTTCACGATCACTAGAAAACGGGTGCGTTGATGTCGAATAAATCCTCTCATAGCCACGGCCGCTAGCACGTTCGGAAGTGTTTTGCGTGTGCCGCTGGGGGTTCCTGTAGTTTCACACACCGACTCGAGCATCTGGAGATATAACGAGCTTTTAAGAGGCTTTCGGAAAGGTTTCTAGTTCCACGTTGAACTCGATGCCTCTCGGGCCAATGAGATCGGTTCCAAACCCACATCCGTGCTACTAACGGAGTGTCTGGAATTCTCGTTCTGATTTCCTATCCTTGAGTCAACAAATGAGCAATGGTACTATCATCTCCCTTCACCCCGCCTGCAGCAGTGTTTTCCTGCCAAATGGGCTCAAACTATGTGGGAGAAAACAAAGCTGGAAGGAAAAGTCTCTGCACTGCATTCTCAATCTCAGCTGGCTGGAACAGGAAGCGACTTTCCCTCTCAGCCAGATGGAATGCAGTGCGTAACCTGCTGCTGATTGGTCAGCGGGGGTCAGCTGACTGTAGAGGGGAAGGGTTGTGAGTGAGGGTTTACCGTCATAGTGAGTAATACGCCGATGGATCTGATCTCTATGGGAAAACGCGATCCCACACCGAGCGTGTATTTAATTTGGTCTGCAGGGCAGCGTCTCGGTATCGCACTGTGCTGGCTGACACTTCCTCCCATCCGAACACACACTGTTTTCTAAATGGCTTTCCTGACTGATCAAGATAGTTTCACCAAGGGTGTCTAGCGCTGGGCCAAATGCTTGTCTGTTTACACAGCCTGGCTCTACACTCGGACAGTAAGAGGCACATGCGATGACTTCCTGCGCGCGCGTGTGTGCGTGTGTGTGTGTGCGACCTGTAATTCCAGAGCGCCATCTCCCAGGGTGGCCACTACAAAGCAGACCAAACACCATATGGCGGTAAGATTACTTGCGCTCCTCTTCAGCGCTGGTGTCAGCACAAACAAACAAACAAAGTCACCTCAGAAGTGTGAACGCCACCGTGGGAGGGTATAAAGAGGCCTCGGCGGAATAGAGCTCAAACAGGCGTGTGATTAAATCCCTACCTGTGTATTAGACTGCATACGGGGTGTGCACACAGTCGCTGCTAGGATCTAAGGGCATACTTTCAGCAGGTCATCGCCAACCTCCACGCTTGTCATGGCCCCGATCGTATTTTACGAGTGAAGGGTACCGCTCACGAGGGAGGGGGCAGAGAGCATGGCGCCAGTTTGTCACTTATAAATCAACAATCCTCGACCTTTTGTACGTGCACGTTCATTCACTTTCCATTTAAAAATGGGGTTCTTCCCCCCAGCCGTATACTGACCCCTTCTTGCGATTTTTCAAAAAAAAAAAAAGCACCATTACGCTGTAACGGTAATCTTTAAATCTACCCTCCTGTTCCTACTCTGGAATTTCTGATGAGACATCTGGGTCATTCGTTCATTGTGTGTGTAATATTTCAGACTACTGTTTTAGAGCCAGAAAGCATTCTGAATATCTCATCTGCATATTAAAGAAGGCGGAATGGACATGAACCGAACATCAGCAATGACAATACACGTCATTTCCATCTGGAGAAAGCTGAAACCTAATCTATTTGACGGGTAGAGTGATGACAGGGCAGCCGTTTATGAACAGTTCTTCGGTAGAAATCGCTCTACAGGATCAGGCTGAGACGATCCGCTGAAGCAAGGGTGAGTGTTGGGAATGAGCTATTTCTGCTATCGGGAGGTGATTACTTCCGTTCCAGCATTCCTCTCCGATTGTCATTTCCTCCTAACTTCAGATCTTCAGGGGAATACGAGAAGAGCAGTACAAGTTCGACCGAGATGACCAGTGGATCTTACTGTGTGTTTTCGAGTATCAAGATATGAAGACATGGAGTAACTAACTGCAGCTCCGCATGACTCACTTCATTCCAATGTAGTGCTCTGGATGACTCGGGTGGATTTGTACCCAGCACCTGCCACGGTTGAAGGGGGGGACGGAGGGGGGGACGGACTCATGCCTCATGCAGCCGGATGAAGGTGTTGGAAGGAATCCAAAACCCACAGTGGTGTATGTACGCCACACAGAAACACTACCTGGTCGTTTGTTTGTCTTTGTGTGTGAGCAGACGTCAAACAGCTGAGACGTGTCAAGTGCAGACAGGGAGCTGCAGATGGCAGCAGCGCAACAGACAGGGTCACGGTGTCGCACGAGCGTGTAGTAGAGGAACCGCGTGGCGCTAATCTCAAATCCAGACCGTGAGGAAGTAAACAGGTAACAATGAACATCCTTGTGAACACTCTTTTACTGGACATGGTGCATGAGACGAAAATAGTTCAGGCGGAGAAGGGCACCAGGTATAAGCAAAATCATATAAAGTCCAAAAAAAGAATCCATGGTATTTCCTCATTAATAGAAGGATTTCCTGTGGTTTAGCAGTTAGCGGACACGCTACTTCCTGCCCAGGCTGTTCAAACAAAACTGTTTGCTGCAGGAAAGTAATTCTCCGTTCATTTTTGCCGCCACTTTTAACCCAAAACGTATAACGTCGACGTAACATCGAGATGAAAGTGAGTTCATCGTGGTTGTTTCGGTCGTCGCGCCGCAGTCCGGTGGCCCAGCTGTCACTGTGAAAACGCATTACTGTAATTAGGTAGCGTATTGCTAATCCGCTACAGTCAAAACACTGCAGTCACCGTCTGTCCTCGGCAATTAGACGCTCATGCAGACAGAACTACAGTGTGTAGACATAACTGTATTTTGCGTGTGTGTGCTGTCTCTCTGGGGAGATGGACCAGAAGTTTTCGACTCTGTCCAAACACTTTGTCCAAACCAGAGGCAGCTGCTGGTGATATTAGATAGGCGGCTTAAATCTAATATCAAATCAATAGCCTGACAATGACATGCATTGAGTCATGAGGCTTCGTGATTCCATAATAGGAAGCACGTGGGG
The DNA here is from genome assembly GCA_012411365.1 of Ameiurus melas. Lineage (NCBI taxonomy): Eukaryota > Metazoa > Chordata > Actinopteri > Siluriformes > Ictaluridae > Ameiurus > Ameiurus melas. The sequence goes on from CM022756.1 coordinate 31,712,667, forward strand.
AAGACTATTACACTACAGCCGCATTTGTGATTTCAAAAAAAAAAAAACAATTTTAATGCTCTACTGCGTTACGTTTCATCCGAATCAGAAAAGTTAACACTTTTTTGTGCAAACTCTGAAAACTTACCCTAGATTTTCAACAGACATTTTTTTTCCCCCAAGAGTATTTGACGGACGCCCTTAACGTCTCTCATTCATACATCTGAGCAGTTGAGGGTTAAGGACCTCGCTCAAGGGCCCAACAAGGGTAGCTAGGAAGTGCTTGGGTTTGAACTCATGACCTTCTGAGCAGTAGACCTGAGCCACCGCTGCCCCGATTCGGGCCAAGACGAGTCATGTGATGTCATTCAGTCGAAGCCCTCTTCTATTCACATGCATCAAACGTGATTACAGACAAAAGGGTCTATTTTACCAACAAACATCACTATGAAAGAACGTGGACAAGTACTCCATCCAATGCAAGAGAAAAAATTTTAAAAGTGCGCTAAAAGCTAATATTTTGAAAAAAGCCACTGCAATATCAAGCATTTTTGGATGAAACAATCTCAAAAAAAAAAAAAAACCTCCATGAAATCCTGTATGGACTGTACGTTTGTGTTCATTACACACTGATCGACTGCATCAATCTACACTCTGGGCTAGAACCAATTCAGCCCCTGCCTCGTTTCTTCATACGTCTCCGTGCATTTCTATTACCACCAATATAGCTTCCAAAATAATCCGTGAATATGAATATTTTCAGACGGAGCTCTCTGTGCACCTGGGAGCAGTTTATGGATGCAGAGATCTGATCTTGGTGCTCGAGCCTCTTTCTTTTTTTTCCCCCCTTCCCCTGACGTTCGTCCTCACATCCTCTGCTTTACGGTGTACGTTTATCACCTAAATGTGATTCTGAGACAAGGCTACGGCTTCATCGCTCCGAGACCTGCTCGGCTCTCTTAAGGCCTGTGATACAGAATCGGTATAAAACGCTCTCTTTTCAGAAGCGCATCTCTGTGCTCCCTGATGTATTCTTTTTTTTAGCTTACAGATGCAGAAAGGTAATCCATGCTATGAATGTCGATCCGGGCCTTTTATTCTGTACGGACAGGAGCGGCAACACTGCGGCGATAATATTGATACTCGGAGAGAAAACCCACTAAAATATTAATGGGCGGATTTTACGGGTAGGCTATAAACGAGGAAGTGCAGCACATTCAGATTCTCAAGTCTCATCAGGAACCGCTTCATCCAGCTCAATCTTTAACGTCTATTCATCCATCCGTTTCATCTCTTATTAATAAATATACCAACACGCTGATTTCCCTTTTCGTAGACGCTCATAGCGTGGTAATTGTTGGTCATGATGAAAATGATCGCATTCATCTTCAGTAACCATGAAGGATCCAGAGCCTACCCTGGAGGCACTCGGGGGCAATATGGACTATCCAGTCCACCTACCAGTACCTTTCTGGATGAAAACCAGAGAGCCGGGACGAACCGATGTGTACAAGTAGAACCATGTGACGCACTAAGTAAGAATTCCTTTGCTTGTGACTTCTGGCATCGTTCACATGTGGGTGGATTTCAAAGGAAGCTGTACACCTGGTTACAGTTCAAAGCTTCTCGCTCGTAGCCCCGCCCACTCAATGAACTGGAGCACTTCACACATGTTCAGATATCGGCATCTGGAATTCTATATTAAAATTATAAGCGCGGCTATCAGAAATATCATTCCATTACATGGTTGCGCATGCACGGGAGAAAGTGAACTCGTTAACGACTTCGTTAGCCGATTTTATTGCTTTCTTTCCCACACTTTCTTGCTTCAAACAAAACTCCAGATCATCTAGGACTGTAAATCATAATGGGTTTGGTAGATGGCTGTTGAAAAGGACACCTTGTTGGTTTTGATTGTACTCCTGTAGTTTTTTTTAAATGTAGCTCTCGTGTGTGGAGTAATCAAACACCTTACAAGGCAGCGGCTAATCATATGGCAAAACTAATCGATATTACAGTTAACACTGCTTATCTAAGTAACTACACAGTCAGCGAGCTACAATTGTGGACCCATTCAATGGGCGTGGCTAAGGATCAGAGGATTTGTCACTCAAAATTCGAATTCAACGCTGCAAAACTGTATAGTTAGTGGTTAGCACGTCGGCCGAGCAGCCATGTTGATTCTTGACCTCACTTGCTTGTTCAGCAGCCCGTCCCGAGAAGGAATTCCAAATGTCAGGCTTTTAGTCGAATGTAGCATAAAAGCCAGAAGTTAAAAAAAAACAAGAATTTTAGAGGCAAAGGAGTGAAAATGAAAAGTGCGAAAAATTTATCAAGTTATCTGAATTCACAACATCTATCTATCTATCTATCTATAATAGTTTTTGATGACATTGCTTATAGATCTTGTAATTTGGTTCCTTTTTTTCCACAGAAAAGCCTTGTATCAAGTGAACTTTTATAGGCAGGAAGCAACACTTCCCTTTAACTGCTAAACAACTGGCTGCTGTGAATGATTTCAGAGTGAATCACTGGGAAAACAGTAGCACTCAAAACAGCACTCAGCCATGTGGCCAATCCATATACTAACAAACATCCTAAAAGCCTGTGAGAGGATTCCACAACCCCACCCCACGACAAACGCTCCATCGACAAACACCCCCGACCCCCATCCTCCGACAAACACCCCCGAGCCCCATCCTCCGACCCCGACCCCGACCCCCATCCTCCGACCCCAACTCCCATCCTCCGACAAACACCCCCGAGCCCCATCCTCCCGACCCCGACCCCCATCCTCCGACAAACACCCCGAGCCCCATCCTCCGACCCCAACTCCCATCCTCCGACAAACACCCCCGACCCCCATCCTCCGACAAACACCCCCGAGCCCCATCCTCCGACCCCAACTCCCATCCTCCGACAAACACCCCGAGCCCCCATCCTCCAACCCCGAGCCCCATCCTCCGACCCCGACCCCCATCCTCCGACAAACACCCCCGACCCCCATCCTCCCGACCCCGACCCTCCGACAAACACCCTCTGAGCCCCATCCCCCGACCCGGCCCCCATCCTCCGACTCCCACTCTCCGACAAACACCCCCAACCCCCATTCTCCTCTCCCCCCAACTCTCAGGCACACACACCATATCAAAAGGGGAAAAAATAGTGCTATTCCTGAGAGTAGATGTGTGTCAATATTAAATATTCACATCATTAAAAGTGCCTAAGCCAATTTAAGCGTCCATGACAATTTTGTGCATCGTAACTATTGTACAGCTATTGGCACGCCTTTCCCGAGGGAACGATGTCTGAACTTGGCATTGCACCAAGGGCCTTTTAAATGGAGAGGGGGAAGGGGGGCTTTCTCTTTAAAAGATACTGTCTTCCTCAAGACTTAAAACGTAACATCTCATTGCAGTTTATAAAGACTTTTTGCTCGCTCAGCACAAACCCAAAGGTCAGATGACATTTCGGAAAGCTCTGGAACAGTGGTTACGTAGACTCAGCATTGACCTCAGAGCAATATAAAGCTCAGAGCTAATTTTACTCTTAATTGTTCACAGACAGAACTGAATGTGACTGAACTCAGGAAAAAAGTCATACCGTTCAGAGTTGCTGGAGAAGTGCTGGTTGTTCACACCTGCGTGATTAAGCCTGCAGTGACGCCGACTGCAGAACGAGAACGACGTCTGGGCTAGGAGTCTGGGCTCCGTGCTGAACTCCTCACGTTTTGTTTTCATAACGATGTGACGATCGCGTTCACATGGGCTGATGAACCTGCGTTTCCCACTCAAACAATAAACTGCAAATATTTACAGTCATGAATTATCTGCGTGTTTTAAACAAATCTCCATATTTGTTTTGGGAACCGAGTGCTTTCTTCGGTTGCTGTTTTGATACCGAAGTTCACATGTTGAAGTTCTAAACCAGGTATTGCACTGAAGTGCTTAAAGACTATTGTGACTAGTCCGTTCCCCAGTGTTTAAACACCAAGTCAGATCTCTGGACTCCACTCGGATGCCTCAAACACACTGCAAAACACACCACTACGCACATGGCGCATGCGAGTATGAAGCGTATACACTGGGGGAGGAGTCACATGAACCAAAAACAAACAAGAAGAACCTCGGAGCCAAAACACAACAGAGTTCCACGTTTTACTGCAGGAATAAACAGAAGATAACACGGGGTGTAACTTCGGTTTGGAAAGGGCGGTCAGGGGAAAAAAAGCGCAAGTTCTGATTCATTTCCACTTCTCTGTAAGCGGGAAACTCGTAGTTCCTGAAGCGATTTTGCAGGATTTAATTGGCCGTTATAACGCCCTAAAGACAAATGCCCTATAGACATTTGATTAAAAAGACACCAGCCTAAGACTCACAGTGTGAGCAGGTCTGGGAGCAAGAGCACACTTTATTTAAAATGCAGCTGTTTACATCGTTTACCCCGGATTCAACCCGTGGGTCACGGCATTTCGTCACGTTATTTCTAGGCATGAATAAACACACCTCCCTGCCAACCAGTCAGCATTTGCATGAAGGCTGGCTGATTGGCAGCGCCATAAATACCAACGACATACAGTCAGCTTCGTGGATCACAGCAGGAGAGTGTGTCATGTGGCACGCTTTGTGCCACAAATCCGGTCTCTTCCTCGCAATGCAGACATGCAAATGTGCTTCAACACATACGTGTAAATCAGCCCTTACACCTCAGCCTAACCCCCACCAAACACACAGACACCTTGAGGGGACCTTCCTTTGACAAAATAATTAATGTAGATAATTAATGCCATCCCTACACCAAAACCAAACCTTAATCTTTTGGTCCCCAGAAAGATATAAAAACATCTCCACACACACACACACACACACACACACACACAAGCAGTCTGGCATCACTCCTGCACAAAGCCTTGCTCATGCTGTTCGTCTCAACAAAGGCAGCACTGATGCTATGTAGAGCTGAAACAGCAGCAGGTCAGAAACTGATAGAAAGTCCATTACCTTATACAGACGGGGCAGCAGGATACGAACCCGATGCTCAACCTCAAATGCTTGGGTTGTACACATGATTGAAAATGAAAACAGTCATTTAGGCATGTGTGCTGTGTTTCATCTCTCGAGGGCCACACTGTGTTTAGAGTGTGTGTGTGGGGGGGCGGGGGCAGGAGTGAAGGAACAGGGTCAGGAAAATTCCAATACAACAGAAGCCTCTTGTGCTGCACCCTTTGCACCTTCTGACTTCCCATAACACCTCAGTCTCCAGCTGTCAGTGGTATAGACGTGAAACAATGCCAGGCCTGTGTCCGATCTCTCCGGAGACCCACGAGGACCTTAAGCAAAGTCAAGATGGGATTATTGCGATAGGGGCAATTCTTGGAGATACATGTATTTCCCTGCCATCTTACTGACACTCACTCAGTAGAGGTTTGCGCACCAGTGGACTTAACCTTAAGTGACACCTCTAAACCACTGGAAAAAGGCTACACCAGGGTTTCCAAACTTTTTATCGATTCAGAAGAGCCCACAACATTCTGGATGGATCAGTGTGTGTCACAAAGATCTTTGTGTTCTTTTAACCTTTTAGGCCAGGTTTGGATTTTACATTTGGTGACGTACCGTGGTCTGTACTACTGGTTATCTCATAGATCCTGTACTAAGATGGTTATCTCATGGATCCTGCTTTCATTCAGCACTATCGCTGGAAGATTGAGATTCCAGACAATACCACAGCCATCTGTGACGAGGAGTCTCCGAGAACGAAATCGGCCTTGGTCTCGGAGTGGGAGGGATCAGAGAGGCTATTCACTCTGGCTTCACTATGTCTCAGAGGAAGCACTAGATCGCCTCCACTCTCCCTGATTGGTGCGTGATCAGGTAACGCAACAGTAGGTATCTTTTCTACAAATGACAAAAAGATGGGGGTGAAAACAGATAAATAAACACAACACGTGCATCATACAGTACTAACGTAAGTGTACGGCGGAATGTGAAGCAACTCGTCAATTTTCTCCATTGCTGTGAATTGGCTTAAGATTGATTTCACGGCTGGTGCTACTGCCTTGGACATTTCCGCAATATTAACATTAACAGTTTCGGCACCTCACCTCTCGCCATCTTCACCACGTTGTGCAAAACTAGACGAAGCAGCCAAACAAAGCATTGCGATGCTGGTGCAGTATGTTCACGTATGACCTGCCACTTCGGACTACCAGACCATGAGTTGTGGGATCATCATGAAATACGAAGGGAGTGTTCTGAATGAAGCAGATATGGGCCTAAAAGGGTTTTGGTAATCAAACATGGGCAGGGTTAAAATGAGCACAAGCCAGAATACACATCAAACAGTGGCTTACCTAATGTGTTTTTTATTTTTTTAAACTGCAAATACCAAGAGCATTTACAAGAGCTTCGTCATTTTCAGATCAAACTCTCACTACTACTTCTGTTTGTGCGTGTCTATAAACGAGAGAGAGAGAGTGAGCGCAAACATTTAGATCCTGCTCCGATTCAGAGGAATTAGTCACGCCCAGCTTTTCTGTAACTCAATAGCACACTGGTCTTCCATTACATCTTAATGCTTGAAATACCGTTATATCAATTACCGATTCTGACTGAATAATTACGAGTTAGCTGCGTTCACAGCTTACTTAGAGAGGATTCGGTTTCAGTTCTGCATTTGAAATATAAGCCGCCCTTTGATAGAACAGATGAATTCGACCCAATAACACTGGTTTATTCTAGTGCGATTTGAGGAAGTTCCTTTGCATCAAACGTGAGGAGCACAATAGGTTCCAAAGTGCCTATGGAAATCTGCATTAACTTTTATTCTCCTTTTATATAACCCAAGGACCTAAACCACCATCACTGGGAGCTTTTTGAGAGTAAATGACTGAACTAATTGCATTGGATAAACTGAAATGAGATCAAATGTCAACTAAAATGAGCTTCACGGTTCAACAGCGCGAACGAGAGATGATAGGGAGCAGATTTAATCCGTGATTGGACCTTAATGCAAATCAATACAAAACGTTCTTCTCATTGATCATCTATATCCTATGATGAAGCATTTTTATCTTGATGGGAGTGGTCTCTTCCAGGATGATGATGATGATGTGCTATGGCCTGATTGCAGCCACCAGATCTCAACCCAATTGAACACTTATGGGAGATTTTAGACTGACATGTTAGACAGCACTCTCCACAGCCATCAATAAAACACTAATTGAAGGAATATCTTTTGGAAGAATGGGGTTTATCCCTCTAGCACGGTTTCAGAGAGTACTCCAAGGAGCACTGAAGCTGTTGTAGCTTGTGGTGGCCCGACACCTTAAAAACTAAGAATTATTTCATCTTGGCTTCTTCTCTGGATTATGTTTTGGTCTTGTCTTGTCCCCCCCACAGAAGCTAAAGTCACAGAAACATAAGGATGACCCATCACCTCTGAAACCATATATAGACTAGAAGTAGTCAGTTAAGAGTCTTTGCATAAACCAGACCCTTGTTTCTTTAATTGGAGTATTGCGTCAAGAAAAACCAATACGAAAGTAAACCAAATCAGGTCAACTTCGTAGTCCAAGTCATGAGAAAGCCAGATTAGTTGGTGTGACGAAGTTGGCATACAGCACTTCCCTCTGGCCATATCTTCAAAGAGTAGTGACAATCTAGGCTTGAAAGTGCCGCTGGGACGATAAAAAACTCTCAAGTACCAAGAAATTGCAGGCAGTAAAATCTAATCAATCAAGTGTATATAACTGCATTTCAAAACCAATTCCAAGAACAACGATGCACAGGCAATGAGTTCACCTGAAGCTAAAGCGTTCATGAAGGAACCTTATATATTATATATTTATAGTCTTAAAATAAAAAGAACAATGTTTATAACAATGTTTAAAACATTTCTATTAATCCTGCATTTCATTACATTTAACAAAATGCCTTGCTGCACCTAGTCTTGGTTTAACTGCTTTAGATTTAACGCCGACATTCTTCGAAGATGACTCATTTTTGTACCGCTCAGTTTGTTTACTGCCCATTACAAACGTCTGGTTTTCAACTTCTTTTTTTTTCTTCTCCTCACGCACACGGACGTAGCATATTCCGGACAGCCTGTGTAGTATTCCTAACCCGATACAGTTGGTATGAAATTTGATCCATGGCCCCAAATTCTCCAATGACATTATGTGTGTGTGGGAACTGCCGGAACGTGTCTTTTAAGAAAAGTATGAGGGTGAAGATAAGAGCAGGGCTGAAGTGCTTTATTGCCCTTTACTGATTGAGACAGACGGTGGGGTGTGGGGTGTGGGTGGGGGGGGGGAGATAATAAACAGGAGAGAGAAAAGGGAGAAAGTGGAGGAGTGCAATGGGGACAGAGGAGGGGGAGGACTGTGCTTCCATTGAATTGTGGGAGTTCTTACAAATCTCTTGACCCGTGTGTCTGTGTGAGAGGGTGAAAACTGGCAGATGACTGGGGTTTCCCATGTCATACTATATGGGTAACGACTTACTTTGAACGCTGTAGTTCAGAAACACTCTGTGTGTGTGTGTGTGTGAGAATACTGGGGTGGATAAGAGGTTGGGTCACAGCTCCATAATGTTCAACCATATGGCAAAGTGGTGTACGCTGTCACCACAGGAGTGTCTTCCAACCTCATTCATATATAATATATATATATATATATATATATATATATATATATATATATATATATATATATATATATATATATAAAATGGCAAGTCTTTTCATGTGAAATAAAGCACGCATGTAAAACACTGTCATTTCTGCACATGGTTATATAATGCGTAACAGTTTTTTCAGCATCCGGTGGTTTGAATATTAAACCAGTGATAGCGCAGGACATTCACTCAGGAAACTGATTTCAAACGAACACGACACCTTTACCGTTTGCTCAGTTCTGCATTAGTCATAAAATCCTCCTGTAATGATTAATCGAACGCAATATTTCCAAACAAAGCACACCTGCTCTTGTTTCCGGTGTCGGGTGTAAAGGTGGGGAAACACAATATAGTACTTTTATATCCGTGAGTACTGGTTTGATCGTCCCGGAGTTAACCCGGGAGATGCCGACCGCAAGAGCACAACCTTCCTGCACTGTAAATACTTAGGAGAGTGGGTGCTCAATGAGCGCCGCGGGTCAAGTAGCTCAGGATCACATGTACTGTCTAAGGGATAATATGTCACACAATGCACCACACCTCCCCACAGGCCATGTTAAGCAAGGAATAAAATGCTTCAGAAGTGGATTTTCTTCCACTAACGGCTCAGTAGGGTTTTATTCCTCTTACGCCACAGCAGTTTAATTAATCATTAATTGATTAGATGAATGGTTTTCCCTCCCTCTCTCTGGAGCTACACATGTTACTCCTGAGATACCAGTGATCTTGACCCCTGCTGCTCTCTGGACCCGCCTGAACTGAAACCATGAAGGTGGACTACGCTTTCGATGACTATAACTATAACTATAACTAAATGACCTGGTTACACACGTGCACAACCTGACCATGGAGTACACGGTTATAGAAGGGAATTATTTCTAATCGCACTATCCGGTGTCACCCAGAATGAGGACGGTTCCCTTTTCAGTCTGGTTCCTCTCAAAGTTCCTTCCTCATATCGTCTTGGAGTTTTTCCCTCACCACGGTCACGTCTGGCTTCCTCATTAGGGACAAAATTCATACATTTCAAATGTATATGCTAAATTGGGCCATTTCTCTAAAGCTGCTTCGAGACCATGTCCATTGTTAAAAGTGCTATACAAAGAAAATGGAAATGAATTGGAGTGTTCATGTACATACGGTTACGTTTAATATTGTGGAATGTCTGCAAAAATAGCTATACATGAATCAGCCATAGGAGAAGTCTCAAGTACAGAGGAACAGTTTTGTGACAAATGATGTGGTTAAACATATTACTCAACAATACTTGAGCCTATTTTGAGATACAGTTGGCAGAAAGGAAGTGCACAACTTCCCTATTTAGGGGCCCAATGCTAGTTTAATGCTGCATTCGGTCTTCTAAATTTTTCCAGTTTTTCACCTGGAAATAACTTATCCATCTACAACAGGGCATGCTTGGCTCCAGAGACTCCTTGAATCTCCACAAGGTGGTTACTTGCTATTACAACGATTCTCTCTCTCTCTCTCTGTGTGTAATGACAAGGCCAAACAATGACATGACATGTAAACTGTGAGCAGTCATCAAGAGGACAGATTCATACTTGGTGTCCCTGAAAAGCGATCCTACTTCCTGGAAACCTTGGGAACAATCTCACACAGTTGTCCACCTCGCTTAAAAATACAACATTTGTTTATAACCGCTGAACTGAGGAAAGCTGCTTTGCTTACAGCTTTGTTTTGAGGGAAATCTCTGGCTGGACCAGCATCAAGGGATATCCAATCAAATCAAAACAAAGCGCGAGTGTGGCGGTTATGTAACAAAGATTATGAAGCATTATCTAGCCCTCACTCTTCAGCATTCGTGACAGATTGAATCTTGAGCAGCTGGCTGCAAACTGCCAGACGGCCAAACTGCTAAAACGCTCATATCTTCCTCACCCTTTCCTCCTCATATCTCCATATCCCAGCATCCTCTACGTCTTTTGGATTACTAATAGGACGCATAAACGTACCCTCTTTTACGCTGTTAAAATTTGTCTTGACCGGAGAGAGCACTGTATTAAAAAGCAAATATATGTATGGTACGGTTAAGTTTCTGCAGTTTACTTAAACTGTACATAAGCGAATTTTACCTTAGCAGGTCATCAATTAAAGAAATAATACTACTACTAATAATAATAATACTAATAATAATAATAATAAATATGCTAGTGGAGTGAAAGGTTTTCAAATGAATATTATGATGAAATACTATGAAATGAAACGTGGTCACAGTAAGTGTATTCTTTTTGTACACGGTCTGCTATTAAACGTGCATTTCATGTTGGCCATTCATGAACGGTTGAAAAACTGTCCACCGCATATCCCACACTTGTAAGTTGTGAAAGAATGGTGGGTTTTTTCTACATATTTTGTAATAAGAGGAAACAGACACCATAGGTCTAGACACATGACAAAGCTCAACGGCGGATACATTTTTTTTTTTTTTATGAACTGTGTGTTCATCTGCTAGGCTGCTCAGAGCGGGAATGCATCGTTGTGATAATTATATGCGAGGGGCAACTTTGTGAATGGTAAGGGTAAAGATTATCAGCTTTAAGTTCATACTTTGTGCATGTGCCTAAAACTTTTGCACGGTACTGTATGTACACGAGGGTCCACGAAACTAACGTTAACCTTATTAGAAGTAATCACGCCCTTAGGTTATACACCAATTCTCCTTCCCACACTTTCCATGCAGCATCAGTACAGACACATGGTGGCCAGGAAATAACTGTGCAACCAAGGGTATAATTACTTTTGGCTCCCTAAACGTGTGCGGTTGGCATGTTCCTGTGTACAGTGCTGTGGAAAAAACGACTTGCCCCCGTCCTGATTTCTTCGGTTTTGGTGCATCTCTCATCCTAAATAGTTTTAGATCTTCAAACGAAATACAACATAAAACAAAGGCAATAAAACTAATTATTCCCTTAAAATTTAAATAATCTTGTGCCAACTTTAGCAGCAATAATTTTGACTAAACGCTTCTGATAACTGGACATCAGTCTTTCATAGCGCTGTGGTGGATTTTTAGCCAGCTCTACTTTGCAGAACTGCTTTAGTTCAGTCACACTGGAGGGTTTTCGAGCATGAACTGCCCGTTTAAGTTCCAGCCACAGCATCTCAATTGGTTCAAGTCTGGACTTTGATTGGGCCACACCAAAACTTAAATTTTGCTTTTTATTCTTGTCAGTCATTCAGAGGTAGCCTTATTCCTATGCTTTGGATCATTGTCTTGCTCCATAATCCAGTTTCAATTTACAGACTGAAGACCGGATCGTCTCATTTAGGATTTTCTGAGAGAGCAGACTTCATGTTTCCTTGGATTATTGCAAGCCCTGAATCAACAAAGCATCCCCACACCATCACATTTCCACCACCATGCTTGACCATAGGGATGATGTTCTTTTTGTGGAATTCTCGGTTTGTTTGTTTTTATGCCAGATGTAACGGGACCCCTGTCTTCCAAACAGTTCCACTATCTAAGTCATGTACAGTGACCTTTACTGATGAAAGAGAGGCCTGTAGGTCCTTTGATGTTGTCCTTGGCTCTTTTGTGACTTCCTGGATGAGTCATTGCTGTGCTTTTGGAGGAATTTTGGAAAGTTGGCCACTTCCGGGACGGTTCTCTACTGTGCAGAGTTTTTCCACTTCGAGATAACGGCCCTCACTGTGGTTCTTTCAGTTCTTTGGAGTCCCAGAGCCTGTGAAATAGCTTGTAATAGACCGATGTATTTCAATCACCTTCTCCCTCATCATTTCTGAAATTTCTTTCTACTTTGACACAGTGTGTTACTGGGTAAGACCTTTTAACCAACTTCATGCTGTTGAAAAAGTTCTATTTAAGTGTAGATTTGATTGAACAGGGTTTGCAGTAATCAGGTCTGGTTGTGTCTAGTCCAGCTGAACCCCATTATCAATGCAGTTTCATAGATTTAGGGAATTAGTGACTACGGGGGCAAATACATTTCCACACAGGCCCATTTGGTACTGGATAACTTTTTTGCTTCAATAAATAATCATTTAAATACATAAAAAATGTTTTATCGCGGATTTTCTATTAATTTCCCAAACAATTTAGTATGAAATATACACAGAAACAAAAGAAATCAGGGCAAATACTTTTTCACAGCACTGTAGATTATCCACTGTATGTGTCAGACCAATAAGCTTACAATCACTCGATCACTTACCATGTACGTTTGACCACCTTATTTGCACTATTCCCTACAAAACCAGCACAGTAATATCACTTCACTGAAGTCCACTGTGGATAACGCTGAAACCACCGCGTAACACTCAAAAATGTCACCCGTTACCTTTAACCAGCACAGAACACGTTATTTGGTCACGATCGTGTGGAATTTCATGAATGCACTAGGTATCATGCAACTCATTTAGACTACAAAATGGCGGAATTTGAAGATAGACACCGTTTCATTGCAAATCCAGAAGAAGTGGAGTACAGAGCCAAGACGACAAAACCATCATCTGCGTACGTGAAGCAATTACAGAGTTTTGCCACAGTGAGGAGAACAGATTTAGCTGCTTTACAGTAAAGCTCCTCAATGTGCTTCGTGCGTTCCGAGAAAAAGATTGCATCAACTTCATCTGTTGGCTCATCCACGGTCCAGGGTGACCAGACAGGCCAAACATGACTAATCGTAATGTTCTGTCAGTATTACACACGTGAAATATGTACCATGTGTATTGTGATGAAAACAAAAGTTTGGCCCATGTACAGTATTGGACTAACTCCAGTTATTTGGGGGCTATATATTTAACGTGTTATATTCATATTTTAAAACAATATATATATATATATATATATATTTATATATATATATATATATATATATATATATATATATATATATATTATATATATATATATATTTTTTTTTTTTTTTTTTTTTTTTACACGTTTTACGGATGACAAAGAATGGATTGCATTTATTCAAGTTGAAGATTATTATTTCTGTCGAGGTTGGTGCCTTACAATTGCAGAGTCCTGGATTTATTCTGAGCTCAGTTCTCCCTGTGTCCAGTTTCCTCCCATCTTGGTACTCTACATTGCCCCCAGGTGGGTGTGTGTGTGTGTGTGTGTGTGTGTGACAGAATAATGTGGTTACCGGTTTTTCGTGCCAATAATTCTGGAGTCATAGCTAGTGAGTGTCCATATAAGGTTAAATATTGTTCTTAAATAGCAATAGAATCAACTTTGTGAAAGTCAAGCAACCCACCTAAAAAATAAATAAATAAATAAATAAATAAATAAAAAAAAAAACTCCTAGTGGAAGCATTTACAAATTTGGGCAAATGGCTTCAAGATGGTGGAATAGAAACTTTGTCAAGTGTTCAAATTATTACAGCGCTACTTTAATTATGATTTTAAAACAGACATGAGTTCTTGTGCACACACACCACACACACACACACACACACACACACACAAACCGTTGCGTGACGTCATGCTAAGTTGTATCCACTAGTTTCCTTACTTAACCAAATGTAGGCATGCTATAGCCTATATGTGCGTTATGTCTTTATGCACCTCTGGGGATTGTGGTTCGAATCACACCTCTCCCTGTGCTTCAGGGGCCAAACACGTGCTGTCGTCTGACTGGCATTTCCAAATTGTCCGCAGTGTGTGAACGGGTGTGTGTGTGGTGGGCTGGCCCCCTATCCGGGGTGTCGCCCCAGCTTGTGCCCCGAGTTCCCTGGGATAGGCTCCAGGTTCCCCTGTGAGCCTGTGTAGGATAAACGCTACAGAAAACGGATGGATGTTTATATGGAGATGTTTATTGCACATTTATGGAAGGAGTCTCCAATGCCAGTAAGCTTTCCCAATGGGAAACTCAGCTTGAAGAATATTTTCGAGAAAAGTCTGGACTGATCTGCACAGGTGTTTTGAACTCTCCAACGCTGTCCGACCATTTCCGGGAACATTTCCCACGCTCTGGAACGCTCTCACGCAGGCGCTCTTGCTTTCTGTCCGGGGTAAACGCAGAATGTTTTGCTCAACATTAGACAAGTATACAGCCAACGTCTGTTAACTGTTATTTATTAAGGATGTCAGCAACAACAACAAAAAAAATCCACTTACAGTCCTGTACTCTTCTTCAAATTCAAAATGGTGTAAATCCTCATTTTTTCCAGTCTTTATTAGACGATCAGTTCTGGATGATTCAGTTATTATTCAGCATGATGGTTTCAAATAGGAAACTGCAAGCGAGGGGGGAAAAATCTATTCCTCATATCTCGCACTTTCCTAGTTTTGGAGATGTATAACAAATTAAAAAGCTTGCGTTTAAGGAGAAATCCACCTGCATAAATACTAAAGCCAAGTTGATATTTCAGATCGGACTCCGCTACGACCGTCTCGTATCGGACTCTTGTATCAGACACTCTTACGGGATGAGAGGAGTGTCTATAAAACAGAACGTGACCCGTGAGGAGAGTATGCTGGCCTCCATATGCAGTAGACATGTTCGGGAACAATGTGTTGTCAGAGATTCCCGTGTGAGATTGCTCTGTGCGTGGTGTGTATTAACGGAGGTATGTGTAGGCATGCCCTCCGGCTGCAGCTCCAGATGCCCGACACGTTTCTTTGATCCAGTCTCAAGTTGCTTTCCTATGTCTAGGAAATAATCGACATGCTAAGACGACGAACGTGGGGGTAGGATGCGACTATAAGCTTGCTGACTATAAGCTTGCTGTATGGCACGGTTCGGAAAGACGCAACCGCTGAAGTTATGCGAAACTACATTTTCACAAGTTTAAACACACACACACACACACACCCACACACTCATCTGTGCTCATAATGACAGACAGTGAGTATCAGGTTCTCTCGATTCAGACAGGTCGGGCCAAGTAAACAATAAGGGAGTGATGAGGAAGAGTTCAAACCCGAGCCATTAAACACAGCTGACCTCATGGCTCATGTTCAAAGAGCTTTCAATAGAAAAGATTTCTCTCTGCAGCTGGGGCTATTAAAACAGGATATTCGGTATAAAACCTGAGCCAAGGAAGCGAAATATTCCGTCAAGGATTTATAGTAGTGGTAGAAGGCACAAGCTTCCGTGGGCTGCTCGGTCACATATCGCTGAAACACAACACTGGTCATGTGGGTGGTCAAGGTTTGGAATTAAAGATTTGTTTTTGTTTTTTTGTTTTGTTTTGTTAACACACTGCTTATTGGAAGTCTTGAAACTTGCCGTCTTGCACCCTCTTTCAGGCTCAATCATTGGAGAACGAATACATTGCTCACGGGATTTATTATATATACATATATATATATAAAAAGATAGTGTAGTATTTTTTCCCCCAGTTGTGAACGTTCCTGGACCAGAGGTCATATTCTCACTCTCTGTTTCAACGAGCAACAGATACTGGAACAAAGCCAACCGCCTTATAAGGCTGTTCCTTCCTCCGCGAGTGTTGTATTAATGCCAGGCACATTTCAAATGCTGAACGGGTGCCAAAGGAAAGCAGGAAATCTGTCGTATATCTCGGAGATAAGAAACGGTCGGCATCTTGGGTACACAGACTACAAAGCACTGCTGTCACGGTTGTTTCCTGTGCATGCTCTCTAATAGCCTTATCTCCCATTGTCAACTTCATATTATCAGCAAAGCATGTCCACGCTGGCTGTATGTGTGTCCATGTCACACATCCCAGTGAGTCAGGACCTGCTTTCGAACTCACTAAGTCGTATCTGAATAGAAAGCTCATGAAGAAAGCCAGGGAATGTAGTAGTAGTAGTGATATTTATATATTCTCTCTTTAGTTTTGAACTTTAGATCCACAAACACAACTTTTGCTTATTCACCTTCAAACAACGGAACAAGGTCCCTGCTTGGACAGTGTACATTTTCTTGAACCATACACTGTCCAAGGTCCTTCTCTCTTTTTCTCTCGCTCTCTCTAGCCTACACATGGCAAGTTACCAGTGATCCTGGCTCATTCTGCTCGCTGGACCTTCATGATGGTTGGAGTTCTCCTCACCTGTAACCTGAAAATGCTGCTCTCAAATGGATGGCTCCACGTGTACAGCCTGAACGTCATAATGAAACCACAGAAACCACAACGATGGCTGTGGATGTTCTTCCTCAGACAGTCTTAGGACTGCAACTGCTAAAAAAGGTTTTGCACTCAAGCCTCAAACACTGAACAGTTAAGAACGTCAACACAATTTAACACTATAACGAGATCAGAAATGACTCTGATGCGCGTACTCATAAGTTCCTGTCTGTACACTTGGACTTTTTGGAAAAAATGATTTCTAAATAGCACTATCCGATGTCACCTAAATAAGGATGGGGTTCCCTTCTGAGTCGGGTTCCTCTCAGTGTTTCGTCCACACGTCATCTCAGGGAGATTTTCCTCGTCACGCTCACCTCCGGCTTCCTCGTTAAGGATACGTTTATAAATGAAAAACTGATATCTGGAATTGATCGATATTTCTGTAACGCTGCTTTGTGACAATGCCCAAGTATACGATTTAATAAAATCACACGGATTGAAATGAACACACGAAGCAATGCCAGCAAATGAAATCATTTGCTGTGCACTTCGAGCATCGTCGACACGATCCGTGGAGACCGAAGTAGACAGATGAAAACGATTTAGTTCAAGGCAAGACAAGGAGTCTTTCTTTCGAGACAAAGACAAAAGTCGAGCCTTTGTGAACTCTATTCGGCTTTCTAACCCCAACCCTGACAATTGTGTACCACATGGGCAGGCCCAGTGGGAAAGCCACCCTCCAGCCACACGACTGATAATTGCTTGCACATTCTGCTCTGAAAGCCACATTCATCACTGTCCTCTTTGCAGTTCGTGGATACGCGAGACAGCTATCCATGTGTGATCTGTATACACACTTTGAAGCATAAAAAGGTTCTAATGTAATCCATAGGAACTGCCATATTGTCGACAAGAGCAATGGACATTATCTTGTGGACTAGGCTGCTCTTGCTTTTTTTTTTTACTTTCTTTTCTCACATATATCTGAATAACAAACGGCACATTTTTTCTCGTATCATCCTTGTGAGGACCTAAACGATTATTACTGTAGCAATTAATGGTATGCCTAAATGTAAACCTAATTCTTCTGTCTCTTTAAAAAATAGATTTTTTTTTTTTAAACTACTCATTGGGACCAGATATCCCTACAAGGTCAAAACCGTCAGATATTTATATCGTTCTAGGGACATTTTATGGAGACATTTAGTCCCCATCAGGATACAAAAACATGCCCCCACACACTGACACACTCACAGGTCAACGAGAGCCTCTTAAAATGGTGGTAAAGGAGTAGTCGGCATAATTGGCCATAAGCATACGGCATTGGGTGTAATGTACTCTGACATTGTCATCGACACAGCGTGACCCCCATCACAGCAGGACGGCCCGGCAGCTCACTGCGCCGAGGATTACATTAGCACTCCTTAAACCTCTCCTGTGGCTCTCGTACACAGTCACAGCTTATCAAAAGGCAGGAAACATCTGACCGAAGCCTCTCCGTAAAACGCATGTCAGTAAATTCCACACACTGTTCAGAAAGTCAATCATTCATTACAAATGTATTGTATTGTTTCTCTTGTCTCAATGGCCCAGTAGTGGTACTAACAGCTTCAAGAGTGCATTACTGCTGCCGTTTATTGCTGGTGCGGGATCTTCGCTGGAGTAAGACAGATGTTCGTTGTCATGATGAGGGTAAGCAAAGGCTGTAGTCCTGTTGTGTCAGCAATCTGCAATTTGGCGCAACGCAAAAGGCGTGAAAGTCACGGTTGTGTCCGGCTGCGACCTTGCACGCTACAAGTACGATGTGGAACCCAAAGATCTCTGGATGAAAAATAATTGAGCATTGAAAGAGAAATGAAAAGAAAAAAATTCATCTGGAGCTTCTGAGTCAGCAAGATTTCTCCATGCACAGGAAAGATTATATATATATATATATATATATACACACACACACATTCACATTGTGTGAGAAATTGATCAAGTTCACATTTTGTGTACAAACATATGAAGAGATATTATCAGATCATTATCAGTCTAATTAGGTTTCGTTATAAGGAGTGGAATCCATTTGCTGGATTTATGAAGCAAACATATGGCACTGTAATTACTGTAATACTAATGATACTCCAAACACATTCCTGTTCCATTACAGAAAGACATGTTTTTATCCAGATCAACTTGCGGCTCTATAAAATGATATGTGGCTTTTCCGAAACTCCTCAGCTAGAATTATAGCTGTGAACCTTTTGGCTGCGGCTTTAATCTAGATTTTTATTTTATTTTATTTTTTTTAAAAACGGTCATAAACGGAACGTGAAAAGCCTATTACAAAGCCTATTACACAGCACGTCCTAAACTTTCACAAGCTGACGAGTATGTAACAGATGTGTTTTATGAGCTTGTCCGTTGGGCCCAAGACAACAGTGGCACTCGGCCATAGTGCCCTCCCTGGTCTGACACAAATACATCACTCAATTTGATTAAGGGCGAGTGGATGGATGATGCGATCAGATATCCTACACTGCACTGTCATCATTACCTAAAGCTGCACCAGACAATTCCATGTACCGTCAGGTCAAAATCTGGATACGAGCCGGAAACCTCACAGCTGTTAATTAACCCGGTTTTTATTCAGCTACTGATCATCTAGAACTGATATGCTCTTAGGAAAAAAGGCTGTGTCTACAACCGTAACGTGTTCTCTGGTTTGTCTCACTCTCGAGCCCTCAAAAGTTCTACATAGAACGCTACAACAGGGGATTTTCATTCAGAATAGGAGCAAAGTAGAAAGAAAAATGGCTTATAGAGTGTGTATATATATATATATATATATATATATATATATATATATATATATATATATATTATTTTTTTTTTTTTTAATAAAGGTTGTTGTTTCTAGCTTTCTGAAGTAATGATACAACCCAATTAAAACTATACTCTGATTAAGAAACTAGCATGTAAACAGCGATTATTGATGACCTTAATCCGATTAAAGTCATACTCGAAGTAAACACAAATGGAATTAAGACATGTGGAGTATTCCTGTTTTAGTCGCATTCCTGTTTTGGACGTGCGTTACAGACATGTACACACCTTAATCACACTAGTAACGTCGTGTGGGAGATTTAACCGCATTGTGCGACAGGACACGATCACACACGACAACGCTCAACCGTTTGATCGCAAACAAGAGAACGCGGTTGCGTCCCAAACCGCGTTCTTATCTGCTACATAGTAGGTGAAATACATGTATCTAGATGGTAAGTACGCGGTTCGGGACGCAGCCCACGTCTTCAAGCAGTCGTCTATTTGCACGTACAGCACGACAAATAATTAACCGCACTTGAAGCGTTCGTAAAAATTTCAATAAAACACCCGAAACTGTACATGGTACCATAACGAAGACCAACTGTATGTCGAAACGTGAAATTCTGGAGGGAACGTCGGACGGCGTGGCGCAGGGACGTAATGACGTGTGCTGTTAATCCAGCCATGTTCTGTAACATGTAAAACCTGAGAACAAAACTGGTCATGCTGGACGGATGACGTACTCTCTCCTCGCTGTCAATCAGAGTGACACCAACCAACCATGTCGATCATGTATACGGAAGAGGGCAGTTAGCACCGTTTCCTCCAAGTGTTCAGCTGCTGTGTTAAAAGATGTGTGTCAGAGGAAGCACACAACCATTCACTTACAACCATATACTTTTTTTTTTTTTTTCAGTGTCTGCTGGTATTTTTGGCTCAGTTGTGTTAGCAAAAAAAATCATCATTCCCACCAGCACAGAAAGTGTTATTTCCCTTTATTCACCCATATAAAAAGAGAATAATGTCTGTCTTCCATCCCCTTCCAGCCCATGCATGCAACTCTGTGGCTGACCACAAACAGAAACAATGTCTACGAGTGACTGACCTCCACTTCGAGTAATAGTGGGTCAAAAAAAAAAAAAGAACCAGTGGGTGGCTTGACTATGACCCAAGTCGCTTTCTCCTAGTCTTTAATACTGGCTTCCCAAAGCAAAATCACTTTCATCTGGTGTAATAGAGTCTCTGAGCAATCTTGTACTCGGTTTATCAAAAGCATAAGTGGCAGTGTCTTGGCCAGACGTTATATAAGCCTCTCAGGATTACAGCTTAAATGTCATACAAGGTCATTTTAGTCTGTCTTTCTTTCAGAGATGCTTGTTGGTAAGTACTGGAAAAATATTTTTAAATCCTTAAGACCACAGCGCTTTTGAATCCTCAAATCTGATTGGTCGGTTGATTCGTTTTCTAGAACAGCAGCTGTGATTATAAGGATTGTCTTATGATTGTGTGTCCTAATTCTAATATATAATACATAATCGTTTCTACGGTAACAACAAATTCGAAGGACTTGTACGGCAGAGGCTCTAGGATAACCCGAGACTGAGAATAAATAAGTTTTTTAAAGGTGGTGTTATGTAGAAGCTTTTGCAAGGAGACGTTTAGTTACTACGCATGTAAAGAGTCTCGGGTGTCGTCGCTTTGTAACCGTAACAGGACATATGTTCTAGAACAGCTGTGATCTCACATCTGGACCATTTTCTGAAACTAAAATCATAATCTACCCGATGAGCATGACAAGGAGAGGAGCCATCAGCGGTCACTAAAGTTTGAATTTTATTTATTCATTTATTAAATGGCCAATGCAATGCATCTGTATATTGGAGCGAAATTCTACAGGTAGTAGTATATTGGAGCGAAATTCTACAGGTAGTTGTATATTGGAGCGAAATTCTACAGGTAGTAGTATATTGGAGCGAAATTCTACAGGTAGTAGTAGATTGGAGCGAAATTCTACAGGTAGTAGTATATTGGAGCGAAATTCTACAGGTAGTAGTAGATTGGAGCAAAATTCTACAGGTAGTAGTATATTGGAGCAAAATTCTACAGGTAGTAGTATATTGGAGCGAAATTCTACAGGTAGTTGTAGATTGGAGCGAAATTCTACAGGTAGTAGTATATTGGAGCGAAATTCTACAGGTAGTAGTAGATTGGAGCGAAATTCTACAGGTAGTAGTAGATTGGAGCGAAATTCTACAGGTAGTAGTATATTGGAGCGAAATTCTACAGGTAGTAGTATATTGGAGCGAAATTCTACAGGTAGTTGTATATTGGAGTGAAATTCTACAGGTAGTAGTATATTGGAGCGAAATTCTACAGGTAGTAGTAGATTGGAGCGAAATTCTACAGGTAGTAGTATATTGGAGCGAAATTCTACAGGTAGTTGTATATTGGAGTGAAATTCTACAGGTAGTAGATAATCAAATACTGGTTGGTTTACAATTCTAGCATGTATTGTGAAGTCCTGTGCGATAAACAACCTTTTGTGAATTGTTTTCTTAGAAGCAACGTAACTCACCAAATAATACCAAGAATTTTGACTATTTTATGGTGTTAAAAGTAACACGATACCAACTGGGCAATGTGTTTTCCATAAGTGTGTTCCACAAGAAAATCAGGTGGAACTGTGTAGAGCTCAGTCAATTCATACAGAACATACTGTAGTACTAGGTTTAAAAGCGTGTCAAGAGATGCACGTTCATTTGTGACATGAGATCTGTTTATCTCCGTTTCTTCCAGGAATTTCACAGCACCTTCATGAGCACCCCTGATTCCATTCTCGGCTTGGCCTAGTCCAGTTCAAATTCAAAGCATGTGTACTGGATCCGACGCATTCGAATCTCATGCCGAAAAGGATCATCTTACTTTCCTAATGACCGCGCGAAGCACTAGGCGAAGCAAAGTGACAGCACGGCTTCGCGTGTCCAAAAGGTGCTGAATGGGCACTCGTCAGTTGAAAGGCTTCAAAACTCACATCGGTTCGTCCCCCATCCATTCTTCAGACAAAAGTGAAAAGAGCCATGAAATGGAAATGGCCACATTGCATGCCTGGTTGCCTTGGTGAATTACTGATAGCATCAGACAAAGTTTAGTCAGGATCTCTAAAGAGGATTTCACGCACAAAAGAACTATAGAGATGCCCAGACATCGGAGTGCGAACGGCCACGTTTCACAAAATCTCAGCTATTTTGCATTTTTAGAACACATTTTGAACAAATCGGGAAACATTAGCGCGTTAGAAAAAGGGGAAAACATACCTCCAGTCCGGAGCAGTTAAACCTTTCACACTGTGAGTCGGACACAGAAGCAGCGACCTTGTCTAAACGGCTATAGACAATTGACAACCCCGCTACCCATAATTACGGCTAATCACTTCACCTCTGACCCCCGTAATTGCTTCCTATCAGCCGTGTTGCCGACACAGTGAAGCAGTAAGGGGTGAAACGTTCTATTGACCCACTGCTCCAAACCAAACAGCACTAACACTATTACTCTCACAAAGACTGACCCCATTGATTTCAGCTCTTGTGAACGGCAGAGGCAAAACTGACTGTTCTTTTGTTACACATGTGAAAAGCGCAGTATCGATGATACAGTCCACATGCAGAAGGTGGTGATGCCGAAACTAAGAGATCGTGCAATCCAATGTGACATTTTTCTGGCAGCCCTATACACCAAACCTGTCCAGAAGACTGAGTAGCTGACTACCTTCCCTTTCTCTCAGATAACCATCAACAGCTTGGCGCATGCATATATATATATATTATATATATATATATATATATATATGAATAGCTCACATCTAAGCATGACAGCTTTTTCCACCAATAGCTAGGTAGTTTTCATGCAGGCCAACTATCAACATTCGCTTAGGCATGTCTAATTACCTGAATTTAAGGAACTACAGGAATATCTGCCATGCATGTGACAACAATTTCTAGTTTTCTTCATGCCTGGGCCATGTGTAAAGTGGCCAGAGGTATGCCTAACCCCCCACCAAATAACAAAATGATTGCATGGTGGTGGCAGCACTGCGAAGTGGGGCTGGTTCCTTTCAGCTGGAACTGGTAGAGAATCATGGATAGCTCCAAATACCAATTTATTTTGGCACAAAACGTGCAGGCCAGCCATGCAGAACAGCTGAAGATGACAGAAAAAATCTTACCTCCCATCACAATAGCGACTCATGGTACAAATCTAAGTGAACAAAGGAACGGTTTCAGAACAATGTATAAATCCTTTCAAACACCTGGAAAGGGGCTGTGCACAGGATGTACCCTTGCAATTAGGAAGATCTGGAACAGTTTGGAAGGAACAGTGGGATAAGGCTGCCAAATCATAAGGTGTTATGTTGGTAGACTCAAGGCGGAATGCTGTATTACAAGGTTTTTTTTGTTGAATAGCCACTGAATATCCTGTGCAAACTGAAACGCTGGTAGAGATTCAATCATACCTTGTTGGAAGCGTTTTCATGCTCCTTCTTTCGGATGGAAACATTCCAGGTAGTGCGCCTTTGTATGATCTCCTACCCAAAAAAAAAATTTAAAAAATGCAAAGTCGTTCATAGCTGCAAGCAATAAAATAGAGACGGTGTTCAGACTTCTTGTTCTCATTCATAGTTTGGGTATGGCCTGTGTACAAGGACATGTTATAGGTTTTATACACAGATGGAACATTTTAATCTCCCAACTTGGTTGCCTCTGCCAGGAGGTTAAGATGTGGCTGTAGATTAAGCTTTTAATAGAGATGATGATCATAAATAAACCAGCATCCAAATCGTTACAGGCAGACGAAATAAATGCAATGTAGTCTCTGGTGAAAAAAAATGACGGTCTCACTAATGTGTAATTATTAGTATTATTATTTTTTTTAATGAATGGTGCCAGTAAATATGGTGCAACAGATGCAGTGGACAGAAATCACGAGCGTTTCTGTGTGTTCTTCTTCAGTACTAAAACAATGCATTTATCTGGCTTTTAATTTTTTTATTTATTATTATTATTATTATATATATATATATATATATATATATATATATATATATATATATATATATATATATATATATATATACACAACATTATATACACACACACACACATATATATATATATATATATTTTTTTTTGTTTGTTTTGTTTGTTTGTTTGTTTTGTTTGTTTTTTTTGTTTTTTTTACACGTCATGGTAAATACACAACGAAAAACCCCCAACACCTGTAGATTTCGGATGCCCTTATCATGGTAGACCGTTTCACCTCTCAGCTGGAATGTATAACCATTCAGAAAATGGATAACTAAATTGCGCTGACTTCCCTGGTGCTCGTGCGTATTCTCTTGCTTTTATGAGCGGAGTTACTGTAAGATGCATGGCTGGCTTTAGTATTGAACAGGCAAATGATTACCTTTCACTATAATCAAAATACCGGTGAAGGAATATTAGCAAAAGTGCACTGGTTAAATTCAACTACACAATCAGGCATTAACCAATGTGACGTCAAGGAGAGACACGCCGTTACTGAAAACGCCATTCTTCTGGAGAGGTTTAATGATGCGTAAATGTCGATTTTTATTTTTACAGTGAAACAGTGAGAAAGAATGGAAAAATTAGTTGTGACAAAAACAAACAAACAAAAAAAAAACGGCCTCCTTATATGCGCCATGTACTATCCTAGAATCCCTCAAAAGCGAGTATTTAAGATTTCGAGTGTCTACGGGGCGTTCCATTATTAAAGAGCAGCTTACAGAATCATTAGACAGGATTAATGTGCTACTCAGTACATATTAACACAGCTGAATGTAGTTAGGGGTAGAGGCAGAGTTAAACTGTCTCATGGTGCCCATGGTGATCTTGTATATAGTAAAGCACGTGCTCCAGACATTTACAGGTCAAACAGGACACACAAGGTGCACTCTGCTCGCTCTTGCTCTCGGAGGTTTTCCCACAATTATCCATTCCAGACTGCGGTACAGTAGCCTATGCAAACTACACACCTGTCCTGGTGTGTGTGTGTGCGCGTGTGTGTTGTCTCCGGAAAAATAAAACAAGAGAAAAGAAAGGCGAAGATGATATTCCGAAAGCCCCGTTTCACTGGTGTTCATTGCCAACGCTGTGTTAGTTGTCACGGTTGAGAGCGAGTCCCCTCCACATCCTGCTCTCTTTGGCACGGTGAGAAGGAATCCTGACGTCGTGCTAATTAAATGGGGAGCCTTGCGATATTTTTAGCCCGAGCAGCCTTGATACAGCTGCCCGCTTTTATTCGGGGGGCGCGAGCACGAGTTCGAAAGCCTCGTTAGGTGCCCTCGCTCGCACAATGCCGTGCCTGTCTCTGGCCTCCTGAGTGGCGGCTTTGTGGATGAGACGCTGTGCAATGAAACCAGCAGCTCTAGGCACGCTGCCTAAGGCACTGATGCGGTTTCAGTCCTAGCCAAGAGAATCCTAAAAATATATCAGTAGTCTTTCTCATTGTCTTAGTCTTTCTCCCTCTCTCCCCCCGCCCCCCCCCACAATACCACTTCTTCCTTTATATCTTCCTTCTCTTTTCCTCTTCATCCTTCCCTTTTTCACTTACATAATATGGTGAAGCATAATTGAAACAGACAAGGGGGTGGGGTGTGTGTGTGTGGTGGGGGGGGGGGGGATACGATACGGTCACTGGTACAATTTTAGATGCTGGGAGAAAGATATCTTTCTGGCACTCGTATGCTTCAGAGAAGTGAAAAAGTCCCTGCGTGTGCTGTGTCAGGGAAGCGTGACAAAGGAATAATCCAGCTTTTAGAAAGAGCTCACATGTGGTTGTCTGTGAACACTTGTAAGTGTAGAAAGTGCTCATGAGCTTCCTTTTACACTCAAAAAAAAAAAACCTACCTACACATGGATTTGAAGGTTTAGCTTTATGCTTTATTTATGGCAGCGTTATTGGTAAGATATTCTCTAATCAGCCAGGATGAGGCCATTGTAAAAATTTCACATATATCATAATGGTTAGCATGAGCTCCCATAGAGCCTCTACCGTTTGGAGACCTTAAAACCTTCATCCAAATTCCAGTTCATAAATCAGAATACACTGATGTATACGTCTGCTCGAGCCATATAATGCAAGCGCAGGACGCTGTAAAAACTCCCATTGTGTCTGCGTTTCCTTTGTTATTTTAGGGTCTGGAGGCTCTCTGGAACGGCTGGCTGACTGATCTAGAATGAGAGTCAAAGCCTGACTGGGAGTAGAGGCAGGACCACAAACAATAAAATGTCTTTACACACAAATAAACAAGGCTGAGAATCTTTGTTAAGGGTTTAAACTCCCAAAACACCACACTGCTAAAAGAGTAACCCTTTGTGACAAAGCTCGGCTCTTGTCAAAAGACGGACATGCTAGAAAACCTAGCTTAAAAGTGTTTCGAGGAACCCGTCAGTGTTCGTATTAATGGTACAGGGTGAGAATCGATCACATATCGACTGAATGAACAGACCTCTCGGTGAACTCCGCTACGATTGGGAGAAAATCCTACCAATTAAATCATTATCAGGACTGTGATATAACTCCATTGCTCCCATCTGTTAGAAGTGCTCCTCCTCTGTGGCTTTAACTGGCTGAAACACAACCATCTGAAACCAATGAAAGCAGCCTGCAGTGCGCCGTACTATTAAGAGCCGACCACATCACTTACAGCGCGCAGAACAATGGGTGAGAGGGTGGTCCAGATAAATACAGAGCACTGTTTCAGGTTAAGCTGGCCTGAAAAATGCAGAGGAGGGGTTGGCTAAACTGTTCCACTGAGGGTATGTTACCACTAACCCACTAGTGCTGCTGAAAGATGAAAGGCTGGGGTAGTGACTATTTTGGAGATTCGAAACGCACCCCTAAATTTGGAACTGTTTGGACAACTGAGCCAAGCCGACATTCGCTAGTACTTATGGTGCACTTTCAGTTTTATTCTTTTCCAAGGTTCTTGGGTTGTTGGGTTTTTTTTTTCTTTCTTTTCACTTTTACATTTTATCTTCGCTTTGCCGATTGGGAAACCAGGCCAAAGCAAGAACATAAAAAAAAACTCTCTCTCTATATGAATGAGTGGCTATTGGACATACGTCACAGAAGAAAAAGCGCCGTTAATTCAACTCCGCAAAGAGCATCTTAATGAGTCAAGCAACGTGTGTGAATACACCAAGTCCAAATGGTACAAAACGCATGCGTATTCAGGGGCCGATTTAGTGATCAGGGGGCACAATGAGTCACTGTGTGGTACAGTAGGACAGCAGCTTATTCAAATTTTTTTTTTTTTTTTTCTAAATTGTGGTAATATTTAAACATTTATTTGAAGTAGCACTGAACATGAATCCACATCTGAATGGCCGACTATCATCATGTGACATTAAACTCACCTACTGCTTCGTTTGGGATCAGGTCAGCAGAGCTTAGGAGGGAATGAGGAGGAGGAGGAGGAGAAGAGGGGTGTATACATATGGGGGTGTGTGTGTGTATTATATATATAAAATGTGTGTGTGTATGAGAAAATGTATATTTGAAAGAGCTTGTCTATGTGTATGAGAGCGAGAGAGAGAAAGATAGAACCATGCTTTGAGAGAGAGAGAGAGAGAACCATACTGAGAGAAAGTGAGAAAGAGAGAGAGAGAACCATGCTGAGAGTGAGAGAGAGAGAGAGAGAGAAATGTGTGAGAGAACCATGCTGAGAGAGAGAGAGAGAGAGAGAGAAAGAGATAGAACCATGCTGAGAGTGAGAGAGAACCATGCTGAGAGAGAGAGAAATGTGTGAGAGAACCATGCTGAGAGAGAGAGAGAGAGAGAGAGAGAGAGAGAGAGAAAGAGATAGAACCATGCTGAGAGTGAGAGAACCATGCTGAGAGAGAGAGAGAGAGCGAAATGTGTGAGAGAACCATGCTGAGAGAGAGAGAGAGAGAGAGAGAAAGAGATAGAACCATGCTGAGAGTGAGAGAGAACCATGTGTGAGAGAACCATGCTGAGAAAGTGAGAGAAAGAGAACCATGCTGTGTGTGTGTGTGTGTGAGAGAGAGAGAGAGAGAGAGAAAGAACCATGCTGAGAGAGAGAGAGAGAGAGAAAGAGAGAGAGAGAGAGAGAGAAAGAGGAGGTCTCAGCATTACGGTCATTCGGATGGCATTTTAGCATATGGATTTTTACAAAAACATAATTCATTAAAGAAAAAATAAATAAATAAATAAATAAATAAATAAACAAACCACACCACCTTTCTTCACCATAAGTTTAGGCAGGCTTTTGGTAGCTCACGGCCCAAGGCAATTGCCAACCTTTGCCTAATGGTAAAGTCTGTCCCAGTGCGTATTCAGAAAAAATACTGTGCCATCAACGGTAATAAAATGTAGATTAAAACAAGAAACCTTCAAAAATAAAAACGTTAATATTTGGTTTAATCTAACATTATGGCTTCCACCCTCATTATTCAGCAGCTTCTCCAGCACTTCATCCAGCACACCTCCTTATTACTATTCATATTGTTTTATTTATTTTTAAATAATAGTATAAATCTATACTGTGTGCGTGGATATTAATATTTAACTCATTCACTGGAGTTCATAAACGTCTCACGGTAATTTGATCTCTCTTTCAAAGAAAATCTGACCGTGGTTTGAACGATAAGCTGACCAAACATCCATGTGCTTGAGACGAGCAAACGTTTTGTGGACTTTTACTCGAATACCAAATGTGCACGACTTTCGTTTTAAAACCTCACGAAGTGCACTTAACTCGAATCTGAATACGGCCCTTAGAGAGAATCCACACAAACAGCAAGCAGCGTGAAAACATCCAAATAACTATACTGTATGATGTCCTCACCTTAATAGTTACATGCAGGAAGTGGCGTCCTATGCTACTTTTCCACATGGGTCTCCTCCCTTTAAAAACCTATGAACATTACAGCCAATAATAACTGCATTGTGTCTGAGCACATGACCTCTCCATACAGGTGAAGGGTCATGAACAGCTTTAGATGGTGTGCTTCCCACCATCTTCTACATATGGTACTTCCATTATGTCTTTCTACCACAGGTGTGATTTTCAAAGCGCAGCCAGAAGAAATGGCTGATTAGCATAGCCCTCGTGACCTCTCTAGTCTGCCACTGATGGCGTGCTTGCTCGGTCCAGATGGATCAGCGTGAAGGGCTCATCCTTCCACAAGGGTAGAGAGCTCCTACCGCTCTGTATCGTCCTCAAGAGTCATTACAAAGAAAGAGATGCACAGTGTGTGAGGTTCCCTCACTCTATGACCGTCCGTCCTGACCGCTTGGAAAAGGGTTAGGAATGATATCGAGGAAGCGAACTTTAGAAACGGTGGTTTGAGCTCTCCTAAAAAAATATATCTCGTCAAGGCCAAGCCAAGAAGAATAAGCATTTAAGAAATTTGTGGGTGGAGATAATAAGTGGCATCTTGTGTGAGTCACTGCTGGGAAAATCTTTGTATACGCTGTTAAAACTTATCAGTAAGGCCATCATAATCCATCTGTAATCCTCGCCCCAGGTGTTTTCAGATGCCTAGCCCTTTAGAGACTCTAGTCTCAGTGCACGCTCTCTGGGAACCATGCCCAGACCTCCCAGCTGAAAGGACCGGAAACAACCAGGGGTCTGTCTGTCATGGGGCCTGAACTCCATCAACAGCAGGGAAAGAGGCCTGCTGAGAGGGCCACTGACCTTAGTGTAGTAGGGAAGCAATGATGGAAGTAACGGGAGCTTTCTGGCCACAACTCGCTTTCTAAGCCTTAGATCTTCCCGGTCAAGATCGGTCCCGGATATGCAGGGAGCACAAAAAAAAAAAAAAAAAAAAAAAAAGAAAGAAAATCCACACTCACTGCAGGTTTGAGGATTACATAAGAGGTGGAGCAGCGCATGGTTGAAGGACGACCGTTAGGCAGAGCCAGGAGCTGCTCATGCTGAAGCAACGATAAAGCCCGCAAGCTCTCAAACAGTCAGTCAGTCATTCAGGCTCCTGTATGCTTGCGTTACGCAATGCAGAACAAGGCACGCCCTTAGTAAACTTGCGCATTGTTGGATTGCGAGGAGAAGGGGGGAAAAAGCTGCCAAAAAGATTCCTATTCCCATGTGAACACACTGACGAGAACATTTTTGCTTTAGGACAAAGTGGGGTTTTTTTTTTTTCCTTTTCTGAAATGCTGAGTCATGTCGATACATGCACAAATGTAGAAATGCTGAGGTGTCTACCGTGGAGCGGCATTCTTTCAACAAGGCTTTAAGTACCTGAGATAACCATAAGCATTGCAACATAGAGATATAGAAGATAGCATAAAAAGAAAATGCTCATTGTAGGGTTATATAGTGGAGTGGAAAAAAAACCCTCAAATATTTCCTGTTTAGAGAATACAATACAATACACAGCTTATTGTTTTCTGGTCTTTACCAACAGAAACCTCGGACTTCATGGAGATTCTCAAGACCTTAGCTAGCGATAAGCACTGCATTGAGCAATTTTCTCTCTCACGGCTCACTATAACAAATATTACGTGCTTGTCATAGAAGCTGCAGGCTACACGCAGTAGATTCCAACAGGGGTGGACAAGTAGACTCAACAACCAGAAAAGACTTTCACAAAACAAACATTTTCATTTCAAATGTACGCCGTTTAAACTTAAAGCACGCCACAGTAACATGACACACCTTGATACTGGAACTATAAAGCGAGCGACTCGTGCTGAGGCATGATCGGACTGTCGATAGAATGATTTCTTTTTTTTCTTTAAGTTATTATTTTTTAAATATGCGGCTTCAGTAACGTGCATGGAGACGTCACGTTCAGGAGCATTCCGGTATGTGGAAATCCTGACAAAAACCCGGGCAACATTAAGAACACCGCAAAGCTGCTTCATAACTAGCCAGACATGAGGACCGAACACCTCGAGCGTCTCAAAGCCGAAATGTTCATAGAGTACTTAGAGGAAACATGATGTGCTACATCAGAAAGTTTGTTTGAAGAGGATAATCATATATTCGCTCGTTTTCCTTAGAGAGTTAGCATTAACGCTTAGCTAGCTAGCTCGCTCACCATACACCGTTACATTAGCTACTTTTTAGCCATTATAATTAGGTTTCCCGATGATCAGAAACTGGAACGGGAGGCTTTCAGTTGCCTGCTGGGATGGCTTACAATTGTATGATTTGATCAATAATGGTTCAAAAGCGAGGTTTATTTAATAACCCTTTAACAAGAGATCCCTCGTGCGTGTAGCACTACATCCGTCGCAAGGATCGAATCCTGAACTGAATCGATATTCAGTTTTCACAATATAACTTGTGCGTGTTACGATTCTGCAGTCGCAATAGATGCATGTCGAATTGCCAGAGGCAGTAACAAAAGCATTACTCATGTGAAATGAATGCTTCACACTTCCTTGGGAACACATTATTTGTAGGCAGGCACTTTCCTGCCTTTCTGTGTTCTTAAGCCTCTACACAAATATTAAAAGTGTTTCCTGAATGTGCCCGTTGACCTTCAACCTATATTCAACAAACATTAATCTTTCCCTCTAGGTACATTTCAAAGCATAGCTAATAAGTACTGAAAGAAAGAAAGAAAAAGTACCGCTCACCTATTTGAGGATATCTAAATCTTTGTTATCTAAAGCAAACAGATATGGCTTCTGAGGCTGGTTATTTAAACACCGCCACTCGTCATGCCATTTGATGCACACTTGATAGTAACCACTGACTCACAGGAGGGCACAAGGACATTTCCACAATTTTCCATTTTCTCTTCATGACCTGTCCGGAGTTTGGACTGGCCACGTTCAATTTTTGCGCTTTTTACAACGGACGTTGTCTCAAAGCAGCTTTAGAGAAATGTATAAACACAGGATAGAGATTTTAAGTGTGTTTTATGAATTTATCCTTATTGAGCGAGCCGGTGGTGAGGAAACACTCCCTAAGATGATGCGAGGAAGAAGCCTTGAGAGGAACCAGACTCAGAAGGGAACCCGTCCTCATCTGGGAAGTGTGAGAGTAAAGGAAAGTTCATTATGGTGTTTATATGAAGTCTGTTTTGGTGAACTAGTCCACTGTTCACTAAAGGAGACCCGAGTGTAAAACTGTATGTAGTAATTGCGGTCCCAAGGCCGTCGCGGCAACCGTAGTCCCAGCAACCACAACGAGAACGTCCATGAGGTCCAAAACCATTTCCATGGTACTTCAAGCGGTACCATCCTCAGCGATCTCCATGCTTTTTCCCCTCCTAAAAGGAATAATGTAGTAGGGTGTAGTCCCACCCTACAGAACATTTTTTTCTTCAAAATAATCCATTTACAAATCACTTTGTCTAAGGTAGAAACTCTAACGTCTACATCAAAAAATCACTTCTTTGGTTTCTTTCGGATGGAAGGTACCATTTAAAAAAAAAATTTTTTTTTCAAAATGATTGGTGGCATCCCTAATAAATATAATTAACCGATGATAAAATGTTAACCAAAACAAACAAGCACACGCTGGCAGATTTTATTTCACACTAATGAACTCGAAACATTCTCCCTTTACCTTAACAAACAAATAGAAAAGCAAAGCCACATCTTCCAAGAAAGAAAGCCGAGTCAAGACGAGAGCACTGGCTAAAACATTACTAATGTGAAATAGGAGAAGGGGGCGTGGCTTACTGTCAGTCTCAGTTAATATCAGGTACATTCATTACAATTCTGAGTAAAATCGCCATTTTTTTTAATTAATAAATAAATAAATATATATATATATATATATATATATATATATATATATATATATATATATATATATATATATATACACACACACACACACACCCGTGCTGGTTTCTGTTTGTAAGAACGAGCAGCAGGTGACTGAATTGGGAAATCTCAAATCTCCAGGTGTGACTGCTCATTGCGCAATCGCTCACCTGTTGGCCAATGAAGATTAACCACAATGCAAATAAAAGTGGAAACCACCTCCCCCCCTCCCCAAATGTACGCTCCTGTACAGTGTGTACTGTTTAATTTAGCAGGTGTTTAGATCTTCGGATTAATAGTCCCTGAAAACTCAAGCCCACTCCGTTTCATTATCTCACAGCAAACACTTTCACACTCCAGTCTCCCATGGCAACTGTGCCACACTTATCTGATTCAAGTCTTCTGAATGCTCTTTTATAAACAAAACAAAACAAAACCAAAAAAAACATGAGGTAACCAGGCAAAAACCACATGCCCGTGTCGTGGTTTCTCTCAAACGCTGTATTGTTATTTATAAATGTGTAGTCAGCAAATGTGTATGGATGAATTTAACCCTCCGTCTTCATCCCGGCGGCGGCGGTGGCGCACCTGCTGATAACAGAACGGAACGTTTCAAAACCATTTCCTTTTCAGACTTTCAATATGACCCACTTTCTAGGAGAATTTAGACCTATCTTTAAACCTATCTGCTTCTGCTGCAGCCTTGAAGCTATGAATTACGGTGACTGCGGAGTGTATGACCGAGCTCAAGTGACATTGTTACACTGTACCCCACTCTACCACATGGTGTCCTTAGTAACCTTCAAGACAGTTCTTCGGGTGCACTTGCCAAGAACTCGTATGCTTTCTAGAAAAGCCAGGTGCATCTGGATATTACTATACGACATTCCTTTTTATACAACAGGAAGTGCAAACAGCACTCCAAGAGCGCTTACTGGGACCTCTCACTGTTCGCATCACGCCGCCCATTTGTGTTTGCCACGTACGATTCCACTTCCTACTTGGGGGTTACTACAGCAGTGTTAGCATTGTCATCAGCGGACAAGGCCGACGATACTTTTTCCGCGAATGTAGCTTTCGTCTTAAAATACGAAAGCTCATCAAAATGAAGATGAAAAGGAAGAAGGGATGCCGAGTTCAACAGGAACGTACAAATCAACGTCAGCTAGCTACAAACCGAGTGTAGATTCTTAAGGATCTATTTCCGCTAGCGGAGCAAAAATGAACGGAAATCGTTCGGCCGTATCGTGTTACTCGACGTTAATTTCTTGTTTACAGAACTGCAACATAAACGTAGATATTGGTTAAATATCATTACTTGACCATCACATGAAGTGCAAATCAGTTTATATACTTTTATTTAGCCTTTTTTTTGTATAATAATACAATCATACAATCAATGACAATTTAACACTTCATTTGATTTATTTTTGTCATTATAATTTAACGCGATTGCTTCATTCGTGTTGCACAACCGCTCAAATGTCCTCGTCAGTGTTAAATAAGAACTTAACTATTTAAAATGGGTCCATCTTCAAACTCAAAATAATTGAATCATTTCTCATTTAATATTGGGTGTGAGGCGGGAATACACCCTTAGCCAACATCGCAGGGCACACCCCATGCACACACACATTGACACCTAGACAGTTTACTTGAAGCCCCAGTACCAAGACCCCGGAGTAAACAAACACGACTCCACAACCCGTCATGTGTGAATATACTCAGATCATGTGGGCACAAGCAGCACACACACACACACACACACACAGAGCTTGGCCACTGGCAAGGATTTCGTAGTAGTTGGCGAGGGCAAACATATGAATTTGGCACGTCGCTTCTAAGGCTCCTGTCGGCAATTCCTGGGATCAGGCAGCGTTTCCAAGCCTCTCACTCTCAATTACCAATGATAGAGGTACAGAGAAAACAAAGGAAACATCACAAGCCCATTACTTAGAAGCTGCGTTTGACTCCCAGTCATCAGTTGGACATCGCCGTGGTGACCACACATGTGCACACACACACATACAAACAGAGAGTCTATCCACAGAGCAGCTGGTGGACGGGAAACAGACTCTGTTCGAGTCAAGGGCCGTACGCCTGCCCCAGCATGTGAATAGAAAAAGGAAATTTGTCGGCACTGGGAAACGAGAATCAATTGACTTTTATTCGCACACAACAACCCCTTGTATCGTGGCGCTGGGTAGAGGACTCGTAGCAGCAAACTTTTGTTGCGAGTTTCCAGCACTGGCAATGCAGCTGTCAGATGTTTAGTCTCGTCCCTCTGTTTGTTATGCTTTCGTAGCCGAGGGGGGTCGATATGGCCTTGTGTTAGGAAAACCTTCCGTAAGTTCTTTAGAGAATGCAGATTACGGTCAAGAGCGAGGTACAGTACCACGTCAGGAATTTTTAAACCAGAACGCTGATATTTCGTTGACGGGTTTGTGACTGTAAGTCCTTCGCTGGTAAAAGTACTAGAGAAATGAAAAGACAGGGGCAAGTGACTACAGTTTCTCTCATCTTGGCTCATTATCATTATATTTTATCAACCTCCTCATCTTAAAAAGCTTCCTGCTCATCTAGTCCTGCCTTGCTGGCGCTTCCACAGAAGCAATCTGCTCAGCAGAGCAGCGATGTCTGCATCCTTGTCTATAATACAATTTAGATTATTCATTCTTTCTTCAGTAACCACTTTATCCTGGTCAGGGCTGTGGTGGAGCCGGAAACTATCCCGGGAACGCTCGTGAGCGAGGGAGGAATACACCCATGATGGGATGCCAGGCCATTAAAGACCACCATGCATCCCTTCATTTTTAGCGGCATGTTTTTAAGACGGGACGAAACCAGAGAAGATGGAGGAAACCCACACAGACAGAGGAAGAACGTGTGAAATTCTACACAGGAGGTAACCTGAGCTCACGATTGAATCGGGGACCCTGATGTTATGAGGTGGCAGTGCTGTGCCACCATGCCACCCTACCCTATTGATACTTCTTAGTATCTGCCTTATTTTAGTACACATCGTCACAGCGGTCGGTTAGATTTGCAAAAATGCCTGAGATTTGCTCTAAAATACTAAAATTGTATGTCTTAAAATATCTTTAAAAAAAAACTGCTTTATAGGCTGGGTGTGTAAGCAGGCACAGCTGCTTTAAATCTTTCCTTCAAATAAGCATTTCCTTTCCCAATAGTTAATCCTCTAACCCACAGGCCTGCAAGTGACAAATTCAAGCTGATTGAGGAGCAACTCAAAAGAGCGGTCTTGGAGAAGAAGGCAATTGATGAGAGCGCCCTTTAATCCTCCCGAGTGCTCTTTCCAGGGTGCTACGACGGTGGCAGCGGCGGCGGCTTGGATGCTTGTAAAAATGTTCAAGCTTGAACGCTGACGTTTAAGCACGTTTCGTAGTGGTGACTGGATTAAACTTTCAACTGCAGGCTTCGTTGACGAGGCTGTTGTGTGCTGAGCCTGTCTGGACACCTTGATCGAATTCATAAAATAACGTGACGAGCTGCAGGCATGAACCCGGTGACTCTTGCGTTGTCTGCCACATTTATGTCATAGTACGATAACTGGACAGCGCAGACACAGAATTGCCTGCCAACAAAAAGATAAATCTCCAAGATTACAGATTGTGTGGCAGCCAGGCCACTGCTGCCATTGAAGAGGACACTATAAATTACAATTATTAAAACTGGCTCGCACATATATCCAGATGGGGTTTTCACCATTCTATTCCTGCGAGCAGTATGCTCGGAGCAATTCTACAAAATGGGACGCTAATCTTCCACAGTTGCTATGTGGGGATGCGTATATTGCTCAATCTTGTCTCAGCAGCTACACGTCACTCAGAATATAATGATGAATAGAGAGAGGACATTTTTATTGAATGCCTGATCTGCCTCGGGTTTCGGAGGAAAGAAAAGAACTGTATTAACACTTCCATAAAGTGACCGGTCTTTGACACGATTAAGGGGCTCACAACAGCAGCAGGATGCTCTAGACGCCATCAGTCACTGTAAGCAGCTGATAGAGGATAGATTTCTAATATTAAATATGTGATTGTGAGACAAGCAAAATAGACTAAATGGCCAAAAGTTTGTGGACACCTGACCAACACATCCATAAAATTCCCCAAAAATGTGTTCACGTCAACTAAGGGGAACAAACATGTTCCGGCATGATAATGCTCCTGTGCACAATGCGAGGTCATGGAAACGTATTTTGCCAAGGCTGGAGTTGAAGAACTCGAGTGGCCTGTACACACCCATGATCTCAACTCTACTGAACACCTTTGGAACGCCAACTAAACCCCTGGCCTCCTCGCCGGTCATCAGTGCCCAACCTCACTAATGCACTAGTGGCTGAATGTGTTCCAAAATCTAGAGGAAAGCCTTCCCAGAAGAGTGGCAAAGAGGGACTAACTCTGGAATGGGAAGATCAAAATGCAAATATGGGTGTGATAGTCGGGCGTCCACAAACCTTTGACCATAGAGTGCCCAACGACGCTATCCCAGGAAGCATCGGGCACAAGGCAGGGTACACCCTGGACAGGGTGCCAGTCCATCGCAGGGCACAATCACATACACTCACACACCCATTCATACACTACGGACAATTTACCAACTGCCAATCAACCTACCATGCATGTCTTTGGACTGGGGAGGAAACGAGTACCGGAGAAACCCCTAACACAGAGAACATCAAACTCCACACACATGGCCGGGCGGAATCAACCCGGCCCTGGAGGTGTAGGCGAGCACCACTAAGCCACCGTGCGCCCTTACCATAGAGTGTAAATAAATTTAATTTATACAGCGCCTGTCTCATATGCAGGGCTGAATTACTATTTTGGAAAAAGACTGGTTAGCTGATTCAACAGCTGTTGACGCACAACTGGATCCAGTGAACTGCAGTGCTGCACAATCACCAATGGACATGGGCATATTCTGGCACAGAGGGCCAAGCACTCTCGAGACCACTAACAATGATTCCACCAATCCAACCGACGTACTTGAGCCACTGGACACGCTTCACAACTGGAAGATCATTGCCAGGTGAAATCTGATGCTCAAGCTTGGTTTGGAGATCTGCCCGCAGCTGGAAACCAAATTCGAGAAGAGACGTGGTACCAAAAACACACACAGCATACTCTCAAATTGAAATAAAACTAACAGAACAAAAGAATGACAGTCAACAACCAACCACGGATTGTGGTTTTTGTGAGATGAGTGAGAGGCTGCAACTGTGGGCAAGGGGTTGAGGGGGAGGGGCCGCCAAGTAGACCCATGTCTACCTGAAAAACAGCATGGTTTTACTGCAGTCTTACAAGCCAGACAGCCACAGTGTATCAGAGTAGGATACTACAAACCTTGCTCTCGAATGTCAAAAATGTGTTCAAAAATGGGCTAGAATAATCTACTGGAAAAGAGTGGGAAGGTTGTGAGTACTGGCAAATGAAATGAGGTTTCTCCACATGCTTGCTGTGCTTACTCTCCATGATAGGGTGAGGAGCTTGACAACCAGGAAGAACCTCAGAATAAAAGCTGTGGCTCCATCAAATTGAAAAGAGTTAGTTGAGGTGGTTAGGCCACGTTACAAGGATGCCCTATGGTTAGCTCCTGGCAAAGCCATATCAGGCACGATGCACTGGATAGGAGACATCGGGACAGGTCCATGTGTCATGTGACTGAACATGGTCTTCAATGGAGCCTAATCCCATGGGAGCCAATCTCGGGAGTTTTTCCATGCAAGAGAAACTGGCTAGTAGGACAGGCCCAGGCTTGCCCTTCCTCTTGTAGTTGATGAGAGTAGCATTCAACAAAGAGACATGATATGTGAGAGATGTGGGACTTATGCTAAAATTACTCTACCGAAGAACTGTCACCTTAAAAAGAATGTTGATCTGTTTGTTTAAACTTCAGCCTTCCACGGTCTCAAATGCAGAATAAAGCAATCAGAAAGACAGAAAATCAGACTCCATGTAAAGTCTGTTGAGTATGCATTTAAATTTGGACTGTCCTATGAATACCTAAAACGTATCTTAAAGGGTAGTAAAGAATAGTGAATAAATGCTTGCTTCACTTCAAAGTCACACCAACATTTACATCTGCATGCAAGAACTCTCAGAACACGGTGTACCAATCTGGTTGGTCTATCAAGGATGCGAAAATTCAACCTTGGCTACAACTTCCTCGTTTCCAAATTCTGCTTCAAGGCCAGTCAAGGCCATCTCTCATTGTCAAATACAAGGCATCTCAAGGTTACCACCATCAAACGATAACTACAGTTGGTAAGAAATATCGTATCTAATCATGCCATCGTGGATATTCTATAGGAATACCATTCACCTGCTGTGCCACAAGAACCACATGTATGCGCACAGGGCCACCCACAGAATAACAATAGCAGGATTCGTTTTCATTCTCATCCCAACATGACATGTCAGAATGCTATGTCCATGATTACGAATGTGTAAAATATTTATTAATACTCAATTTAGCGCTTATATAGCACTATAGGATCTTGAGATGAAAGCATACCTTCTTACTGGAACCGCTCTTTAAATCGGCTGTTCATAATTCATAGCATAATCGCTCCTGCTCGTATACCACTGATGTTTGCATTCCACTGCAGGGTTATATAATGCATGTGAGGGTCCTTGGTCTGGTCAAGCTCCAGCACAACACAGGCCTCTCTATACTGCCTTTCTCTCTCCACAGCTGCCTCGCTCATTCGCCCCCCTCCACCCCCCTCCCGACAGCAGCTGACTCTCTGCATGCCCCCTGAGCGTTCCTAATGAGCGGCTTTCGGGCAAGATTTGCGGCTTTCACTCCCTTGCTCTCCCTGGTTTTCACTGGCTTTCCTCACAAGCCATTTGTTTCTGTTTTCTTGGCGGTAGGAAAGTGCAAGTCCAGCTGACACACACCTGCTTGGTGGCCGTGAACAGGACAGCTTTTGAATCAGAAACATGCCTCCCCCCCAATTCCCTCAGTCCAGGGCATAACGAATAGAGATCTTGTCAATTGATGCATCATGGAGGGCTTTTTTGGGTCAGTTCATAAGAGCCAAATGTTGTTCAATTCAGTAACGGAAGTGCCTATTGGAGGCCATGACAAAGAAATGGTATAGCTCATTTCACTAATTGCATTAATCAGGTCATCACAGATGACAACTATTAATTAATTATTCATTAATTCACTTTAAAATGCAAATATACATTTACCCTATTATAAATCCCTAGAAAACATTTTCTACAGCTGTTAAGTAAGGAATAAAACAAACAATGAGGTGATGGTATGATGAGGTTACATCCCCGAAGCTGATTACATCCCAAAGTGTTTTATTCAAAGTCATACTTTCTAACTTTTTATAGGTATACTACACTGCCAAAAGTTTGTGGACACCTGGCCATTAAACCCGTATGTGGTCTATTGGTAGCACACAATTCTATGGAATGTCTTTGCATGCTGTTTCATTAAGATTTCCCTTCCAGCATAATAATGCCCTTGGGCACACATTCAAAGGCCTGAGTGCCCGACCTTGTGGCTGAATGAACACAAATCCTCAAAACCAGGTTCCAGAATCTAGCGGAAAGCCTTCTCGGAAGAGTGAATTATTATAACAGTAAATGTGGGATGAACTCTGGAATGGGATGTTCAACAGGCACATGGTTGTAACAGTCAGATGTCCACATACTTTTGGTCTTCGAGTGGATTTAATGCTGTGGAACATGTTAATTCCTTATAGGAACCTTGTAACTTCTTCCTGTAAACTGTTAAGTGAAACTTCAATACTTAGTAAAACAAGAGGCGGCATGTCTGATGTCTAAAAATTACACGGGCATATTCATAAAACCACAAAGAGTTTGAAGTCTGATGTTTTGTGCAGCAATTCGTTGCACTTGTCCAATAGTGGACATGACAAACGCCGAGCTATTGTCCATATGTGCTTTCACGGTCTGATTGACGAAGAGGCCATCACATGGGATCAATTCACCTTGTAACCTCCCCAGGACATCAACCAACAATGTCTCTATAAACTCATCCTGCCCATAGACACCATTTATCCAACACTAATAATCCTCGTAAATCACTTTCCTAAATGAAAAGGCAGGTGGACAAAACAACGTGAGTGGGACCAAATTTCACATTTTACAAATCCAATAAAAATTCAGATCCTGGATGACACATCTGGGCCGACTTGCGAGAATCAACTGCAGCTATGGTGCATGGCTGAAAAAGCGTTCACACGCACTAGAGACACTGCCAGCCACTTTTCAGCAAGGCGACGATATTTCCACATTATCTAGCCAATGGCGACGCAGCTATTTTCGGCAGTGCAGATAAAGAGCAGGACAAGCGCTGGTGTGCAGAGCAACCTGTCAACTCTGAGAGACAACTGGATTTGATGGAGGAGATGACCCAGCTGGGTATGCAGAAGGGCTAGAAGGGACAAAAAGCCAAACAGGAGCGAGAGAATTGAGAGATTCCGCAGGAAAACAGCTGAAAAGCAGAAGGCAGGGTGATCCATCACACTGACTAAATGGCCCAAGCGCTCTACATCGTGGAAGAGCTGTAGGATTAAGAATGGACTCCTGCACTGGAAGACTGAAAAACCCTTGGGCACGGTCCTCTTCACTTCCTCTCGCTGGCTGTTCAAACACGTCTGACTAGTAATGAATCCGTGACGACAGCGGGGACGATGCTGACCTCTCATGTCCACTCGTGATTGCTTCATCCCACAGGTACACAGATCCAGACTACCTTCAGAGCACGGGCAGTCCCAAACACTTGGACTAATAAATCTTCATTATTGCTCCCACTGGGATGTGAGAGGCCTTCTTTATTTTTTTCTCTCACTGTCCCCCAACCCTCTGCATATAATGAGAGGACAGTTGCTCACACTCACAAACACACATGGTCTAGACAGAACTATTGATTATGTCTTCTCTCATCATGTCACTGTCAG
This sequence comes from Ameiurus melas, assembly GCA_012411365.1. Lineage (NCBI taxonomy): Eukaryota > Metazoa > Chordata > Actinopteri > Siluriformes > Ictaluridae > Ameiurus > Ameiurus melas. Next base: position 31,754,916 of record CM022756.1, read on the forward strand.
AAGTTCATCTTGCCAGTCCTGCCAGGATTTTGCAATTTTGGGCTCGTAGAAATTACCGCAAATTCAAGCATATTCCGCCGTATTCGCGTAATCGTAAGCGATTTTCACAATTTTCAGCAGACTTGGGGCAAGATGCATCATGTGACCTCATCACAACGTGCATGCAGTCAAAGCCCTCCTGTGCGCGCTCTGGTGTCCTCCCAAATTGCAAACAAACATGCTGGTGGGTTGACTGGATACTCAAAAATGGCCCAAGATCCCATCCAGGGTTTATTTCCATCTTACACCCAGCATTTCCTGGGATAGGCTTTAGATCCACAAAATCTTAGAGAATCTTAACACATTTACACAAAATATTATTGTTTATATAATAATATTATTTATAAAATATACATGTGGTTAGTGAAATAAAAATGGATAAATGTACCACCAGCTGCATGCTTTGGCTCTGATCCATAAATGCAGCAAGAGCTCAAAGCACCAAGTATACACACACACACACCACTTTGTTTAGCTGACTGTGTTTACTTCAACACTTCATATGGACGAGTTTCCTCCTCGTTTGTACAGTGGTAGTTTATATGATTGTTCAATATATCGTTGGTTTTTGCCAACTAGCTCGTGTTAATGTTAACAGTGTTCGATAGCTAGGTAACGTGCAACTAGTATTGTATTTTCTCTCTACTTTTTAAGAACTCTATGGCCAAATGTTTGTGGACACCTAACCATCGCACTCGTGTGTGCTTGTTGAAGTTCCTATTCCAGATTTAATCCCAGTTTTGCGGTAATAACAACAACCTCCACCTCCACCCTTCCGGGAAGGTTTGCTACTAGATTTTGGGGCGTGGCTGTGGGGATGTGTTCTCTTTCAGCTACAGGAGCGTTAATGTGTGAACGCCTGCTGCAGAGTTGGCGTTCCAGTTCATCCCAAAGGTGTTCAGTGGGGATGAGGTCAGGGCTCTGTAATGGACATGCGAATTCATATACTCTAACTCTGGCCAACCGTGTCTTCATGGAGCTCGGGCAGAGAGGCATTGTCATGCTGGATAATGTTTAGGCCTCTTAGTTCCAGTGAAGGAAAACTAATGTTGCAGCATACAAACACATTCTATAAAATTGTGTGCTATTGTGGAAAAAAACACACACACACACACACACACACACACACACACACACACACACGGGTATGATGGTTAGCCAATGACCGATCAGGAGGTTAAATAATTCTGGGAATAATACTAAGAGTTTAAACATAGCATCTCCAGACGGTATCCAGAGGGGGGGATTTTTCACCTCCATCTGAATGGATTCCAGTTCAGCTTAAAATCCCATTCAGTATAAACTGATGTGTTGATAGAAGAAAAAAAAAAAACCCAATATATGTGCTCCAGATTATTCTCTGAAAAGCACCCCTGCTGAAATGACACTATTGAGCTAAAGAAGCTGTCCCTGAGCTTCTAGGAAATCGTTTTGTTAAATGCATTAGGTAGTCGGTAAGCATTCTGCTTACGGGGGGTTTGGTGCTGATTCAGCAGGAGCTGTCTAGCCAACCGAAAGCGGCTGTGCAGAGCCGAACGTCAGCACATTCTGCATTAGGAAGGGACGGTGTGGTGTGGGGACGGAACTCAACACCAGTTGGCTATTCATACCCCTCTGTCCACGGCGTTGAAGATATGAGATCATAGATGACATGCCATGAAGGGCTACGTTTATCTAGTTAGTCCCGAAGGGTTTTAAACATCAGCAAATTATCCTTCAGTAACTTATCAAAAGGTAATAATAAGCAAACAGTATACATAATTGTGATCGTTTCAAAGCTGGAGCTCAACATGCAATGCAAAACATTGTTATCTGAGCCAATACAGAGACATCCATCACCTACTGATGCACACAATGTTCAGGCAGTGACAGCTGTGTGCAGCCAAGACCTGAATAAATAAAAGTGAAATTAGCACAGCGCTGATCAATGTGAATGAGCATTTATTGCAGACCTCAAAGGACTCCCAGGAGGCTGTGCTCCTTTATAGGCAACTGCCACTGCTGTAGAGAGTGATGTACTGATCCAGTGGGAATACCCAAGCCCCCCAAAAATACTCAAGACAAGCAGGGAAGAAGGTGAAGCTTAGTGGAGGAATGATGGAGTGGCTCTTTCTCAGTCATCCTTCTGTAACCTCTGCTGTCGCCAGTCACTATTCATCAATATCAAAGAGTCTGGGTATGTCCACCTGGAGACTCGCAGCCATTTCTTTAATAAGAGTGTCCAGTTTGCGTGTCCAGTAGTGTACAGTGTGTTTTGGGTTGCTTTTGGTTCAGCGTTACATGTGTTAACTTGTATGTATGTAAAATATCCTGGGTAACAGGTAAATAAATGTTAAGCTACAATAAGGAAAGCCGGTCTGTCACTAACTTTTCACAGGAAAGATACCTACTTAAGGCTGTTGTTGGTGGAGTCACTTCATATTCAGATTTAAATGCAACACACTGCTATAATTCCCCCCATCAAACGTCTATTTTACATATACACACATATATATATATATATATATATATATATATATATATATATATATATATATATATATATATATATATATATATATATATATATATATATATATATATATATATATATATATATATATATATATATATATATATATATATAAAAATAAATAAATCTCTCATATATAGTGTTTTATTTTTATTTGTTTATTTATTTTTATTAAAAAGGTCATTACTTACTCCCCAAGAGGCACACCAGTCTAAGGTTCACTCCTCTTGTTGAAGTTTACATTCTCAAAACACCACAGGAGAGGCAAAATGGCCTATACTTTATGTCTCAATATGCCTGCATACATTTTAGTCTAACCCTTAAGTCTAAAACTTAAATCTGAAAACAATTTCCTGACTTGAGAGCAATGAAATGAAAACAGTGGTTTTATTTAACCATCTGGGATATATTGACATTTTTTTTGTATCCCTTTTATATGCTTTTTTTGTATCCCTTGTATAAGTCTTTTACAAGCCTTGGGGTAAGAGGGAGAACTGGGGTTAAAATGTCTTGTTTATTCGCATAATGGCTACTGAAGGCTACTGGAACCTCAAGAACTCCAATTCCAGGCCAAGTTGGATTGAACCCACCTGCCAATCAAAGCCGGAACCTCGTGGCTCCGTAACGTCTCAGTTCCTAGTGTGGAGTCTTAATCTTCCGAGTCTCTGCTGCTAAACACAACAATTATCCATCACTTTGGAAACTAGGGCTTTCTCAGATAATAATTGCCCGCTACATGGCAGCCATTAGCGCGCAAGTCATTAGTCTTTGTCTAGAAAAATGGCATTAAAGATTCATCAGTGACATCACTGTATCTGGAGAATTCCCAATAAAGAGTTTGGGCACGAAAGCCAAGCTAAACGGAAGAAGAGAATATACTTTAATACAGAGGTCAGAAGTGGAATCATCTGATCCAATCAATAATTAAGCAAGGTCACCTTTAATGGCAACGCAGCATATATTATTCATACATAATGCATCTACTCTCAGGTTGGCGGGGGAAAAGACTCGAGGAGAGTTTAGGATGATGGATGGATAATAGTAGGACCAGAGACTGCATCTAACTATACTCGATCTGTAATATCTCAACACAGGCCATTCCTTCTGGATACGATTCTGTTAACGTGTAAATATCACTGGTAAATAAAGGAGTTCCATGATCATTTAGTCCATCATGCACCACCGATTTCCAGCGAACACGGTCACATGAGGACGATAAAATGCTGAGGATGAGCAGCAGCAATCCAGCACAGAGGGAGTGTACGAGACCGAGTGAAATCAGAAGTTCATTCATGAGCCGGAGCAGGCGCTCGGCTCCCACGTGGCAGGAGGGGGATTTCCTAGTTTCTACACACGTGTGTGAGGTAAGTGATGCAACTGCAAGCAATCCAGAAGGATCAAGGCTGCCCATGCTGTCGTATACGGAGGAAAAAGAACAAAGTCTTGGCTCTGTCAACACGCTGAACTCTGTGACACCCTAATCCAGTCAAATCACATGCTTCTGTCTTTTTTTCCTTGCTGTTTACAGCATACCCCTCATTTACAGTGTAGTGATGCAACACAATACTTCCTATAGGAATCATCATGTATATATACATACATACATATCCTGTCACAAACTTTTCTACTGCGCTGTTCGCTAATTATTAAACCACATGAGCATCAGTGTAACTGCGAAAAAAAATAAAAAGAATAAAATAAATAAATGAAAAGTACACGTAGTGCTTTCTAGGAACTGAATAAGAGCATATTATGCTAATAAATCAAGAGCTTATCTAAACCCCTCCTCGAGGGGAACAGATGGGACAAGACGGTCCTTCATCTGTTCACGGTCCATTCAAACACTTCACTTCAGGAAACCAATTACACGAATACAGTCTGAACTTTTTACCGAACGGTCGTGTTAATAATAATAATAATAATAATAATAATAACAACCGTTATAAGTGACGGTAGTTACACCAGAACAAAAAAATTATAATTTCAATTCCGTTTCATGAACCAGCGCTAAGGAGCTGCTCTAATGAACGTCAGCTTTACGGTTAGCCTTGGTGACTATTCGTAGAACTGGACAGGAGTACTCGGACATCCAGTCTTATCTACTCGATATCATACAGTCACTACACTTTCAAACGTAACGTGATTTCACTTGCGCCCAAACGTAGACGGTCCGCCAACTTCAAACAGCCGAATATTTTTGAACTCGCGGCCAAATATTTGCCGACATTGAGGTGCCTGTGCCCTTTGGAGAGTGTTTGCTCGGTTTCCAGAACCGGCTTTCTCAGAGGCTTCGGACACGTGCACTTGGCCTGGGGCCTTTAGATAAGGACTAGAGAGTGACGGAGAAAAAGAGAGAGAGAGGGAGAGAAATGGAAAATTAGCACAAAGGTCGCACTTCAAGGCAAATTTCCACGCGCCGTAAACACACTCGGTACTGAATACTGCATACACGTGTCAACATGACCCATAGCAAAGACACATGTACATGCTTGAGTGCAAATATATATGTAAACTCCAGTGTGTGTGTGTGTAGCCATTCATCAGCGGATCTCTTGACGGTAGTCCCCCGGGATAGAGCATGGCCTATGATATTCTTCCTGATATTGATTTGTAAAATATATGCTGTGGCAAAGACAGTAGCTTTCTCGAAAGCCATATAGAGTATCAGTGCAAGAAGCACTCAGCAAGAAAAATACACAATATGAGAGAGAGAGAGAGAGAGAGAGATCGAGACAGAGAGGGGGGTGGGGGTTGAGAGTGTGAGAAGACTTGAGAGCTTTGTTAGGTGACCATTCACCCCATTACACTGACCATGACCCTTCTATGTGCTCTTAAAAAGCTTTTACATAAGGAGAAGCAGTCCATTGAGAGACACTGTATTTTAAAGTGACCGGTCTGACAACACCGCTTATCACGGTTATGGCTTTTAAACTCCTTTAGACAACACCGGTTATCACGGTTGCTTGCATTTCCTCATTTGTAAGTCGCTTGGTATAAAAGCGTCTGCTGAATGAATAAACGTCAATGCACGAACGCCCCTGCAATACATTCCGTATGCGGTTACATTACCCTAATGAGCAATACTGAACTTTGGTTTGTTTACAAATCATAAAGTCTCCTCTGTAAGGTCATGTTATGATATGATATGATGTGATACATGAGCGAAGAGGATTATGTAAGGATTCGGACAACGCTCGGTCGCCAGATCAGCCGTGCCTTCAGGTGAACCACTTTCTTATCACTCGTAGGGCAGGAACAGTCCTAAAATCACACCATCCCCTCTGCCTCACAGTAATCTCAGCAGCATCAATGCAATCCCAGGTGCCTGCTCCAGAGCAATTCAATGAACCTGTTCCTTCCCTGAGCTGGTCTTCCAAAAGCCCCAGTCCCCAACATCATGTATAAATAAACTCACTGAAACAGAGTGTGGTTTTAATCACCTAAATAAAAGTTTGTGTAAATATTAAAACTGGAATACTTTGACCTGAGTGAAACACACCTGGCTGAAATAACGAGCAAGTGTTTTGGAGGAAAGAGCAAACTGAGAGCTCAGGTCAGGGAAGATATGATGAAGATAGATGAAGTTTTAAATGTCTTTCAGTGGAGCTGGAATCTTGACTCCCCCTTTGTCCAAACCTGACATCACCTTCTCAGACTGCCAAACATTTGCTGGTCCAGAAAATCCGTGCCAATCACTCACACCATGCTTAATAACCCTTATTCCCATTCTGTATTTAAAGATGAATTTGGAGACTTGGTCAAGCCCTTTGTCCATTTACGCACACATACGGTGTGCCAGAAACGGTTTTCAGGTCATGGACTCGTGTTCAGTCCTTTGGCTCACGCTGCGTTGACTGCCCTGGTAATAAAAGTACAATGTGACCTGTATACCTGGAATATGATTGAGCAACAACCCGACCCGACACTATATCAGATCGATCAGCAACAACGACCAAGCACTGCCACTTTATACGATTTCTCACGACAAATACCAAGAAGACTGTTACGAACGTGGGTTTTTGTGTAAAATAGCAAGATGATGAGCGCGAATGTAAATTCCAGAGAAGTGCGTTAGGTTAGAGTGACTCAGAGAGGTTCAATTTGACTGTGACATTGGGTTTGACAAACATCTACATGCATGTGATTCAGCTGAATTATTAAAAAACAAAAAAAAAAAAAAAACTCTAAATAGCAGAGGATGAGGAAAGGGTTTGTAAGAGAGGTGTAACACAATGTCACTATCTGTTTCGTGCTCCGAGGATCCACATCCATCCATTTTCTGTAGCGCTTATCCAACACAGGGTCATTTTGAACCTGGAGCCTATCCCAGGGGACTTGGGGTACAAGGTACCCTGGACAGGTGCCAACAATCAGCCTACAATGCAGGTCTTTAGATTGGGGAGGAAACCCTCTAAGCACGGTGAGAAAATGCAAAACGCCGTGCACACGAGGTGGAGGTTGGAATCCAGCCCATAATTCTGGAGGTGCGAGGAAAACATGCTCTGCACTATGCCACCGTACCTTAAGCTATGTCTGTCTGTATTCAGATTTAAACATAAAGTGGGTGTGGTGTAAACAAGAAGGGTTCTGGGTTTTTCCATCATCTTACTCTGTCATTATGCGCCCAGAAACACTAGGAACAAACCCCAAATATGTAGAAATTCCTGCACCGTCAGCATGATCTGTGAATTCTGGATCTGGCGGTCCTTCAACCACGGCTACATTGTTCGTCGACACGTTCTGGTCTTGGCTTGTCCTACGAGCTGATCCGATGAAGACGTTTTGTAGGATAAGCAGTACAGAAAGTGGGTCGATGGATAAACAGACAGCGTGTCTCTTATTTGTATCGTATTTGTAGCCGTTAAGAACACGCCATCCTTTCATTCTGGTTAATGTACTTGTATTCGGTTACATCAATTGCACTGGCACTGATGTTTGGGTGTGTGTGTTGTGTGTGTGTGTGTGTGTGCGCTGCTACAAAGATCTGCACAGGGAGTGATGCAAACAAAAGAGCTTTAACGTGACTAATGACAAAATTTTTTGCCCTGAAGGAAACCGAGCTACTCTGAAGTACGCGAACATGCCTGTCCGAGCCGAGTCATACGAAGCTTCCCTGCTAAGCGCTTTAAACGTGTGCGCGGAAATAAAACCGCAAAACAATTGATTGCCTTAACAATTAAAATCTGTGTAAACACGGCTGCTTGGCATTAGCTATTCGGATAGGAGGATGGGATCTAATGCTTTTCCCCCATTCCCCGTTTGTGAATACACAAAGAAAAAGCAGTTACTGATCACAGCTTCTGGCAAAGAAAACTACCCACGTGTCTCCAGAGAGAGAAACCAGGAGCAGGTTTCACACTGTAACTAATGCTCTTTGTCTATTTGGAATCATATCAGGATCTAAAATTGTAATCCTCAAAGGACTGGTGCATGGTAGCGCTGACCCAAAATGCTCCACTGGCCCAGAATATTTCATCACTGTGACACGGTGCACTACAGCAGAGCTCTTCCAGCGGTGCTGCACGAGTTCACACACAAACGCAGGTGGGGAACATTCCAGAAAACACTTCGCCGGGAGTTTGTGTTGGGCGACGATACGCCACACACACACACACACACACCCACCCACCCACCCCTTGTATAAAAGATCGTGATAACATTGGAGAGGATAAATAGGATAAATTTTACTCACATCTGTTTGATTTTAAAAAATTAACGTCTAAGAATTTCGCTAAAATAATAAATAAATAATAACAAAAAAAGAAATTAAGGCAGTAAATATTTACAACACTTTTTTTGGGAAGTTTATTTGTATATGAAATAAAAGTTACACGCGGTCTACTCTTCATATTAACCCTTTCTGGATTAGGGTATGTTACTATGACGATGTCCTGTGAAAGGTCTGTAAAACCGTGAGAGCGAGTAGCTGAAGGAGTGTGTCTGTGTGTGAGAGAATCCAGTTGAACAGCTCGCGCTCTTTTTCTCACCCTCTCTCGCCATTTCAAGAAAAGTATCCAAAGAATGTCCTCTTTTCTGAAGAGTCCCTGTATGGGGGAATGTTAATTACAGAGCTGATTTCAAATAAATAAATAAATATTTTTATAAAAGCTGGGTTCAAACGTCTTTGAGAGCTCGTTTACAGCCGGAAAACCAAATAAGGGTTTGACCTCCTGTGGGTCCCCCTGGATCTAAGATCTGATGCGTTCCTACAATGTTGTGGAAACCAAGATATGGACACAGCAGCCATGTCAAAAGAATGCTACGCTCCCGCGAAGACGCAAAAGTGCAACATTCAGAGGGAGACCTTCTCCTCACCGCATATTAAATACTGACTCATTTTCGGCTGATGAACAAGCTCAGCGAGAGCGGTGAACAGTGTAGTGAGGAACTTTGGACTTTGGAAAGGCCACAAACATCAAAGTAACAAACAGGGCAATGGGCACTCAGACCAAACAGCACAGCTGTACTGAACTGTGAGCGTTCTGAGGACAATCCAGGAATTGTATTGTAGTCCTTCTGCGTTAAAAATACAGGGAGGCTTAACAGACAGCAATCCATAACAGGAAAATAAAGAGAAATAGGCAAGGGTCAAAACTGGTTAGTACAAAGATATACAGAACTTGGAAAAACCCCCAAGCTTGGACTTGATACAGACAGCATGATAAGATAAAACACAAAAACAGAAACACGCAGGTTTAAATAAACAAACAAAATCAGTGAGTAACACAGAACAGGTGAACACAATCAGGCAACAAACCAATGACAGGGTCCAGACAGGACAAGACCGAAAAACCAAAACATAAGCACATGGTATTAGTTTTATTGGATTTTAAACTTCTTAAGATCTTCCAACATCTCAGAATCCCTGGCAGGTTAGATTTGTTTTCTTTTTTTTTTCTTCCACCTTTGTTATAATAGATTTGTTATAGAGGTATTATTATTTTTTAAAAATGATGTCACGTCTGCTGTGTAGTGTTTACGTTTGCGAGAGAGGAATGTGACCTTGTGTTTTGGCAAAACAAATCAACCTACTACGGTAAGAAAGGAAGAAGATAAACACCGTCAGTAAAGAGCTTTAAAAATGCCTGGTGTCTGCTGGGTCATCGAGTTATCTCTGAATTCTGTGCAGACTGCAGGGTGGGGAGACTTTTAGGGATACACATCAGTAGAAGTATGGTATGGAAGCAAGAACGAGAAGTTTTTGTTTGTCTCTTAAAGCTGGACGTTATTTAACAAATTGCTGGCTGGCTGGAGTGATATGGACAGATCAGCGTTTGTGGTGTCCCCAGTTCGTCTGTGCAGGAGGAGCCACCGAGATTCTGTTCTCGGTAAACAGCTTGGACCGTTGCTCAAGCTCCAGCTGAGTCAGAGAACCCCTACGTTGGAGATTACAGCACATCCGGACAGCGCTATCTCGCCACAGCAGCTCAGTGCTGGACAAAGATATTGGATCTACTCTCAAACATTTCCTGCAATAAAGATCACCTGCAGGACATACAGTGTGAGAAGCTACTGAAGCGGGGTGAAGAAATTCCATTTACTAGCTAGTCCAAGAGGCAAGTAAAAGCTCTGATGTTTCAATTGCCCAGAAACGTAACTATCTATATGTAAAAAAAAAAAGCGGCTAAAAACAAACAAACAAAAAATAACATCTGGCAAGCTCATAAGTTTGGATTAAAATGAAAAGATTTGCGATCTGGTTCGAAAGGGTCCATTTTAATCTGAGCCTGGTGTACTATTACCAGGAATGGGGTTTCAATGCTTCTATATACAATATACAAACACACAGACAGATAAGTGACTGCATAATGAACCACAGTTAATGAACTACCTAACATTTAACACTAACAACCTGCTATCCAGGTGTGTAGCTATCCAGGTAGCGTTCTCCTGATCTAGCCCATACATAGGTAGAGAAATTCGATTATACTGATTATATTGTACAAAAATTACACAGCCCCCTCCGAAACGAGCGAAACAGCAAGCCCCATTTCATGTGTTTGTACACATGATACACCAAATACATTTGGGTTTTAGATGATTTCAGCTTTTATTTCCTGGTATTTACCCCTTGTTACAAAAGCAGCCATGCAAGCCCAAGCCATGACACTACCTCCACCATGTTTCACACATGAGCGTTCCATCATGATCAGATCCTTTCTATCTCCACACTTTGGCCTTTCCATCATTTTGGGAGAAGTTCATCTTAGTTCCAGAACTTTTGTGGCTCTGTATTTTCTATGAATTCCAATCTGGCTTTCTGATTCTTACATCTTGTAGTGTGACCTCTACATTTCTGCCTTGAAGTCTTCCTCTTTTTCAGGACATTCCAAATGGTTTTACTGGCTGTGCAAATATCTTCTTGGCTTGTTTTCTCCCACAGACAGATCTTTGATCTTCATGTTGGCTTATCCTTTCTTAAAAGGAATGCAGTCTTCACAGGTGAAACTGAAGGCGTAAACCAAGAGTAGATATTCAGAGCAGGACACACCTGGGTAACAAGAAACACCTGGTCAGTGATGTAATATTTTTGCTACAAATCGGATGGTCTGATAGAAAATGTTCTATGTTGTTTAACGCATTGACATATAAACAGCAGGAAATAAAATGTGGAATTCTAAACTATCTTCTCATATTCATCTTTTGATCTCAACCCCAAATGTCTTCAGTCTACACTAAAAATAAATGAATTGGCCTCGCCGTTCCAGTAGTTTTGGTGGGGACTTCACCCAAAAAACTTTACTTAACATGTTCATACTGAGATTAAAAAAAAAAAGGGCAAAATTCAAATCACACTTGACTTCATTTGAATGATTTTGTGTACAAGGGATTTTTTTTTAGTGCTTGTGCAAAGATTATTAAATGGCAAAAATCTGGAAAAGAAAAAAAAATTAAAAATAATAATTGGTACAGATTTAACAGGCTGTTCTAATTATATGAAATAAACCCCACATTAACTGCATTTGTGACGAGTCAAATCTCATTGCATATGGTAAACCACTAAACATTTCTACGTCTACCTGGTGACTCTGCTTCTAGGAAAAATAAGTCAGGGTGTTTTTTTTTTAAGCAGCGTTTCGTGCAGAGGTGTAAAACAACAGAGCACAGGAAACAGCCCCCTAAGGTCACCTCTCTCATTTGATTCTCTCATAGGCTGAGAAAGTTGAGGTTTCCTGTAAAGACAAAAGAGGATCCGAGTATTTCATGAGGCTCTCTCAGTGGGTCGGAACTGATGAGAAAACTGCTGTAAATGACCTGAAAACTCTCCCGCATTTCGAAAAATTTGACTGAAGATTATTACAAATCTATAGAGAACAAACTGTTCGAGTAGAGTAGGAGTTTAGCTTTCACTTCTCTTCGGTCCTTATCTTCATGTAAATCCTATCTACAGCTTTCGTAAATGTGTAGGAGTAGGAAAGACATCTGATTAGACAGATGTGATTCCTTTTCGTTTCATGAATGGACTGTACGGGAATACTTCTTGTACTATACATCTGAACTCACTGACCTAGACTGAGGAAGTTGCTCTTCACACAGGAAATTTAAAGTCTATTTTCTGTTCTGCCTTGCATTGAATTAATAAAAAAGGATTCTGCTTTCAATTCTTCATTTAATCATCTAGTGTTCGATTAGCTTTCAGCAAACGTGCATTACGGTCATCAATTCGGTCTGAATGTTGAATTTTTGAAAACGTCACCTCATTTAAATGCTGAATTATACACCAGTTTGGAAATCTCTGAATATATTTTACTTGCATACACTGCCCTCAACTAATATTGGCACCCTTGGTAAATATGAGCAAATACGGCTGGGGAAAAATTGTCTTTATTGTTTAACCTTTTGTTAAAAAAAAAAAAAATTCACAGAAATACTCTGCTCTCATGGATCTCAAAACAATTACAAAACACAACACAGGTTTATAATAAATAAATAAATAAATAAATAATCTTTGTTAAATATAGGTGTGCAAAAATTTGCCATTGAGATGAGAAAAATATATTTGAAGTATATTCCCATTTAAATTTTACTTTCTTTTTTTTTTTTTAGCACACCTGGGTGACAAGGAACAGGAAATTGTTCAACTATGACTTCCTGTTTCACAGGGGTTCACATGAGGTAACATAGGCGAAATTCCATTAGTCATTCATAACAATGGATAAGACCAAGGAATATGGTAGAGCGGGTTGTCCACTAATCGTAGGGTTGGCGGTTCGATTCCTGGCCCGGGTGACTCCACATGCCGAAGTGTCCTTGGGCAAGACACTGAACCCCAAGTTGCTCCCGATGGCAAGCTAGTGCCTTGCATGGCAGCTCTGCTACCAATGGTGTGTGTGTGAATGGCGCTTTGGATAAAAGCGCTACATAAGTGCACATTTACCATTTAATATAGCTGTGATGTGTGGCAAACGGTTGGTGAGCTCAACAATGTGGGAGTCTAGATATAGTGCAACACAAAAATGTGTTTAAGTTACACCGTTTTAGTCTTTTATGCTGATCCTGAAGTTGAACCTGGCATTTGTTTTTGTTCTGAACGGTTTCAGGCGATAATCCCATAACTCACAGCCAACATTAATATCTTGACAGAATATTGATGTTCATGCAAAATACTGTTGGCGTAGTGAGTCACATTAGCCATGCTTCCATCCAGCTTGCACATTTTTTTTTTTACAACACATTTCTGAATGAAAAATACAATAAAATCTTCAGTGATTTGCCCTTGGCCAAGCAAATAAATAAATACATAGATAGATAGATAGATTTTGGTAGTTCTGCAACCTGTACTCTACTGGTATTATGTGCAATACATTTTTATTAGGGCTGATTCTGAAAATCAGTTAAATCTATCCCTTTGTTCCAATTAAGCAATTAGATGGATTCTTTATTTGTAAAAATCAGTAAGAAAAATAAAAAAAATGGCATTTAAATCAGTTAACACTACTAAGAAGGCTTGAATTAATTAAGTCACTAACTGCAAAACAAGATTTTCCTCGTTTATCATTTATCAAATAATGTCACACCATGTGAATAATAATATCAACAACTCATGTTAACCAGAAAAAGACACCAAAACTTATGGTTATGGGTTCTGTACCCTTACAGTATACACTATATATCTTACAATATTATACAGGGTGTCCTTAAAATCTCCATACAATCCCCAAAATAAAGGTTCTGATTAGAATCAAAAATGGTTTTTCAGCCTGATGCCACAGGAGAACACTTTTAAGTTGCACAAATAAGCATTTACTCTCAAATTCAAGCAGTGCCACAAGGAAGCATGTGATAAGTTCTAAAAACAAAAACCTTAGTTAGTGCTTTAAGGAACCAAAGGTTCTTAAGAGAGTGATGTCTGCCAGGAGAACCTTTTCCAGTCCCACTGGAAAACGTTAAAAAAACATTACAGGGTTTACTTTAACCTGTTAAGGGATGCTACCTAAAGATCCAATACACTGCTCTGAAGAACTTATAATGAAAAAAGAACTTCTTTAATCTCCAAAAATAGCTCCGTATAGCACAACTCAAGACCCCTACACAATGAAAAATGGTTCTTGGCCAGAAGGTTCTTTGCAGAACCTTTAAAGAAACATTGAGGAACCTTTATTTTAAAAAGAGTGTACCATAGGGGAAATTCACTTTTTTCTTTTAGCAAAATATCTTCCAAAATGTTTCATTCTTAGTTTATATCAATCATATTTTTTCAGATAGCCTTTAAGAACGCCTTTGACAAAAAGAAGAACATATAGAAAATCATACTCATGGGTGTGGATCGGGAAGCTGTTGCGGGGTTGCGATGGACTTTAACAGGAAACGTGGCAAGGCGAGCACATCACACACACGACACTCTCGGCAAACTTATTAACAAATTCATAAAGACTGGAAGTGTTGTGGACCATCTGAGAAGAACTGGACGTCCACGAACATCCACTGACAAACGTACAACCCATGTGGCGGAGCCTTTTGGGACACCTTTATATCCATTCTATATGTCTCACCCGCATTTCAAGGCCTGATTTGTTCAATTCAAAATAAAAGGCCAAATAAAAATATCTACTCTCCGTTTCGTGTCTCAAAATAAACTCTAACGCTAAATGTATTTTGCTAGCTGGGTGTGTACGTGAGGCAAATCATTTTTGGTGTGTGGTGTGGAATTGACTCCAAAGCTTTACGGTTTGACTATTCAGTGGTTTCACTGCCTGGAAATCAGTGAATCGAGTCTTTTGAGGATTCGACTTCGTTGAAAACCCAAAGCAGAAACTACTTGGCAACATTTATTTAAAAACATTATACTTTGTGAATGCTACACTACTTTTACGCTACTTTCAAACACTGCAAATGCTTCATGACTAACCATTTAAGATCACGTTCAGTTTGAACGCATCGATTTGACTCTGATAATGCAGGAAATATAGATAACTATAACCATAAATGTGAAAGAGAGCTTAGAAAACCGGATAAGAATACACGGCGGTTAACAAGCATGGTTCAAGCGGGTTCAACTGCTTCCACCGTTTCCCACCATGGCCACAAACGAACGATTACAAATCGATATATTACTCACACGAAAGTACAAGTTATGTCAAGAGGACACCAGTGTAGTGCAATGTAAAACACATTCCCATACTACAGGGCAATTTGGTTCCTGTGGAACAGTGTTCTCGGTTTCTATAAAATCCTTTTTCTGAGTCCAAGTCAAACGATGTAGCTCGTGCGCTTCAAAACACAGTCCGACTAATCGAGAATCAAATTCATTGCCTAATTATTTATTTATTTTTTTCCCCAATTAAATTTACTCAATTTCTCTCTCTCTTTTTTTTTTTTATTATAAAGAATCAGATGTAACGTGAATTATCCGTAGAGTTCAGAGAAGACAGAATTGCTGATCAAGCAAAAACAAATTATTGTGGATATTGTGGGCAGGTGAAGTATAAGAACTCTTCGCAGGTTTTGTGTGCCAAGGATCACATTTATCCTGAAATACAACACAGGGCTTTGGCACTGAACGTTCTTCGGTGATTTCCTTAAAGCATAGCATTTACAAATCAAATGTGTGAATTAAAAAAAATTATTATAAAATAAATAAATACATTTGTTGAAAAAAGAAGAAAAAAAAAAAAACTGCACATGAATCTGATTTTGGGAAATGATTGGCTGACAATCAGAACTAGGGTTCATTAATATGCGTGACTCAAAACGGTCACATCCACTAATTCGAAAACCGAAACAAATCCTACACGCCGCTTCAAATCATTGAGGGCATGCTCTAAAACAGATTAAAAAAACAAAACAAAAAAACAAAAACAAAAGTGTCAGCTTCGGGATTTGCTATGAGTCAGTCGGTTTAACAGTATAATCGGCGTGGGCTGAGCTTCTACCCTAAACCTGGTCAGTGATAACTTTTACAGCGCTTGTAAAGAGTTGATCATAAACAGAGACTGGAACACAAAAACAAACCACCGTAATCTTATCCATACACCTTCAGAACTCACAACATCACAACAAGCAACCAAACTGTGCTCATTTATTTATTACTGGTTGAACATAGCAGGGAAAGCACACGCATACGCTAGCTAAGTGCTAACGGTCTTGCTCAAGGGTCCGCCTTCATACAATGAAATAAATAGAACAACTTGTTGAAGTTAAATGAAACACCTCGGCAGTGAATCGTGTTTAACGATGTGTATATCAGCTGTATATGATTGTACTAAAATATATATATATATATCGAAATGATTTAAAACTGGTTAATGTTTCACAAATATCTGAAGGCCAAATATTTATTTATTTATTTCATTTTCATAGAACACTGCCTTCCTGCAAGTGTTGCTGCTTCTTTATTACAGCACTAACTTTAATTACGCTTTTATTTATTTACTAGCAAGGATTAGTTTACAACTTTGTGCAACAGGAAAGACTGCACTTGTTATATAAATAAATAGGATGTTGCCAAAAATGCCTCAACAAAACATGACCAACACACACGTACCGTTTAACAAACCAAAGGATACACGATGATCCAGAAGACCCAATCGAGGGGCGAATGTGGGCGGAGCCACGCCTTCGCTTATAAAAGTCACGCGAGCCCGGAGTTTTCAGACTACAACGGGGCCGTTTCCAGAAGTCTCCGTTTTCGACGGTCGAAAAACGCCGGAGTAGCGTAGACGACAGGTGTAACCATAGCAACGGTTATGTGTTATAAGACGAAAACGCACTCGTGTAAACGGGGCCCGAGATCCTTTTTTGGTCCGCTGAGCAGTGATGGGGTCTCAAGCCATTGGTGTGAGTACAGCGATATTGTGCAGCTAAATAGGTAAAGCAAGTTTGCAAAAAACGTACCATTATCATCCTCGCTTCTTCCCTCTACGACATCAACTGGGTTCGCATAGGGGCTTGTACCAAGACTTTCGTCTAACAAATCGTAGAGAGGTCACTAGACATCGTCTGACTCTCCACTATCTCGTTTTTCTGGTCGGGTTGAATCATTTTGAGACTGGAGAAATCGTTATACGTTGCATTTCCAGTTGAATTTCGGGGAAAACGCTTGAAGCGTTCGTCGTGTTGTGTCTTTTTCAATTGCTTTGGTTTGATTTTGTTCATCACAAACAGCTGAAAGTCTGTACATTCTGACAATAAACCTGACTTGCAAATGGCGGTTGAATCATACTGATTGCAACTGTATTCATCATTGACACTGACAGAGGGACAGAATAGTAATAGTACAGGAGTTAGTGCCGTTATATCGAAAATCGTCTGCTAATCCCATAACATCATATTATAGCAGTTAATGTTTTGTGCTAGGGCAGCTTTGATTGTTTCTGGTTGGAGCAGATTCATGTCATGGTGAATGTAAAGGGCCGCAGCAGTGGTTCAAGCTCAGGGGTTTCCACCAAACTGCGTCAGTGGGATTAAATGTCAGAGGCACGAAAACCACACAATGCACATACTAGAACACTAAATGAGAGCCATTACACCAGTCTCTCGCTCCCTCTCTCTCACACACATACACACCCCTTACAACCCTCAGAACCAGTGGGTTGCCATTCATAAACAGAAAGCTCTCCGAGTGAGAGGAGGCTGTGGCATATGTTTTACGTGCCAGGAAGTCACAAAGCGCCCCCACTCTACTTTCACTCCACAGCTAAAAAGTCCATGGGCAGATGAATCAGTAAGTGCTGTCATTTCTCTACAAGGTTTCTCTCTTTAGGTGGGAGTGTTTGTGGCCCAGATCTTGAGACAGGGTTCTCAATCAACGTGGATTCCCCTCCTCATTCGGCCATGACTGATTTCAGCGCTAAACTCTCACTTTAGCTCAGTGGAAAGTTAACTGTGGCAGAGAGTCGAGATTCTACTTTATAATCTCCCAAAGACATTTGAATAGCTCTATAAAAGGTTTTACAAGCGTATGCTGGAAAAAGGGTTTACACGACATCGACAGTTAATAACTGCGCTGCTTTGATGTACTGCGTCTACTTCGCTAGAATTAAGTTCGTTTTAGAAGAGGAAAAAACACCAAATGGCGCTGGTTCTCAGAGTGGGCTCCGGGTTTACACGCGATCACGTTGAATATTTATGAATATATATTAACCTCAATCATAAAAATAAAAATCATCTGTAAAATCAAGTCAGTGCAATGCGTTCTGTTGGTGGAAAGTTCCGAAATAAAACGCTCTACGGGTCAAATCAATAGACAAAAACATTATTGTGCACATTTAAATATTGATCATGAAATAAATCCGTAATGGCGGGGTCTGTTGAGTTTATTTTACTATTAAAAGTGATCCCTAGCGGAAGGAAAAATGCTTGCTACACGGTCTTGAAAGCAAACTAGTATTGGTATTAGAACAGGAGTGTTGCGAATGGACCACTGGACAAATTCAAAACAAAAACGTTCAGACTGATCAAACGGTCATTTACGCTCTCACGAATGTTTGTAGTACCTGGATCTTCGCTAAACCGTTAGCACAAGGAAGCATGATTTACGCATCGGACGTCAGCCAAAAGCAGAAATTCCAGAAACGTCAATGGTGCCATTATGCTGGAAGAGAAAAAGTACAACGTTATTAAATTAAATAAAAAAAAAATGTATTAAAAAAAAAAAGAAAAAGCTGAAATGGAAGAGTGGTTGAGGTTTGGGGAGAAAAAACATTTGTTTTGTATTTGTTCTCTATTAATGACCTATGAGGAGATTTTACACAAGGCCAAAATCGGTGTGACCGCAGCATCAGGCGTACAGCTGTGATTCAAAAGACGTCTCAGAAATTGGACTGAAGCTGCTTAAATATCAGGCTGTAAATATAGTCGTGAGCATATTTGACAAGACGCGATTGGTCCATTTAACAATGTTTTACGGGAGATTCACCACTGAACATGTTTTTCAGTAAAGCAAAGAAGTGTTTCGAAGAAGTAAGAGTGTCCCAGAGACACTGTTCGAGACCTCGGAAGAGAAATAACCGCGTTTGTTTTTGCTCAATACATAGCACATACAATGCATTTGTTCGTTAACTAATTTAGGCTAATTACAAGAACACATCATGGTTGAGATGCCGGTTAATCGCAGAGCATCCCCCACACACACAAACATATCAGCAGACTCATCTACTAGGGGTAATTTCGCATAAGCGATCCACCTACTGGCATGTTATTGAGGTGGGAGGAAACCAGAGAGGGAGGAAAAAAAAAAAAAAAAACCCACATAGACAAACAAAAACTCCACAAAGACAATAACCCGAGATCAGCATCACAACATTAACCCTGGAGCCACTGAAGCCTTACTGTGCCGTCCATAAACAAGTCCAACATCAGAAGAAATAGTTACGTATAGTGCTCAGTCCGCAATCCGAGATTTCTCCTTCGGTCCAGGCAACTCTATAGTCTCGTAACGAAAGAAGCTTCGTGTTCACGCGGTTACAACCGCACCTGTTTTGTTGTCTTACGCAACGAGTTTCAATCCTTTATCCTTTAAGTGGCTCACAAGCTATTAAGTTAATATTGTGCTGGCCCTCTTACTCCCAAAAATATCCCGAAAACCCCCCAAAAAACCACACACACTAATACCCAACAGAGCACGTCACTGCGATCTGTAAGCATATTTACACTGTGAGAACCCACCTGACTTCAGTTCACCTCCTGAAGTAAAAGGTCAAAACTGATAACAGCATCCACTAACAAACACGCTCTAAAGCAAAAAAAAAAAAAAAAAAAAAAGGGCCTTACGATAACTAAATGTACGCAAGTTGCCTGTTAAGCAAACGTTATTCAGGTCATACACATAGACCCGACTTTACACGTTTATAATATACCAGAGGGTTTTTACCCTATAAACAGTAGGAACGACTACCTACACATACTAAACCTAAATGCTAGGGTTTTTCAACTGGTCAAGAGAGTTACCAGGAAAGTTAGCATCTGAAATCAGGGTTTCGAGTGACTGGGGCCATGTATGACGTGTATGATTCAAAGCGAGCTGGCATCAACCCACCAGTGGTGCAAAATGTCACAGTTGTGCCACGCGCACAAAAAAAACACAAAAAACCCAAACAAACAACTTCCCGGATTTACTACTTGTTCATGTGGGCATCTTAAAAGGAGGTCATTCAAATGGGTTGAGTCATGTGGTTTGACATCGGAACGTCACCCAGTAGAATAAAACGCTAAGGATGAAAACTCCCTAAACAAAGCTCAAAGTTTGAAATCAGAAACATGTGGACAATTCAGTAGCCCGGGTGAATGGGATGACCCGATTTCATGTCAATTCGTTGTGTTTTTTTTTTCCCCATTCGTAGTCAGTTCCACAGCCATATAAATCCTATGAACTCCATATAAATCCTACGAACATTCAACCACTTGTTCTCGAGAATCTTTTCCGCGTCCTGACCGAGCTCATACAAAGCCGAAATGTTGGTCACCGTCTTGCTGACTTTGATTTTACATTAGAAACTCAAATACTCGTGGGTCATTCCCATCCCAAGTGGTCCAATAATTGCAAAGTTGGTTGCTTTAATTATTTTTTGAGTGGTTACCTCTATGTATTGGCATTGCATGACCACCAAGTTTATTTGATTTTGTTTGGTTTAACTACGACGGCCATCTTTACGTCGTGGCACTCAGCAAATTCTGGTTATACAGCTGCTGAAAACAGCTGCATAACCAAAGATAATCCAACATCAGTTCGTTTGCTAAGGAGCTAGGGCCATCCTGAGCCGAGATATTGCGGTTTCCACAGACAGCTGTATAACCAAAACTGGTGATTTCGCAATGCTAACACATCGAGTTGAGCAACCTGCACTGGACCACTTTGAGATGGAACAACCCTCATTCATTTAATTTAGTCTGTATTAATGCATTTACCGACCTAACTAGCTCGCCATACGTTATCCCACTACACTACACTTTGAACGTTGATGTTTAGGAGTCTTGGCAACCTGAGGCTGTTAAGCACAGTGGAGATTCTACTTGCGACCTGGCCTAGCTAATAAATTCATCATTTGTCAATGTCACCACTTGTGAGCGGGTGTCCAGACAACACACAGTGTAGCTCACAAACGCTTCAGTCAACAAGGTAAGTACGGTTACCATGAGCATTCGTGCTGAAGTGTTAGATCTGGCAGCGTTTCCCTGCACTTGGTTTGGTGCCAAAGAGCAACAGGAGGGCCGTTGAAAGTTCCACGGTTTCAGAACAGAACGTGTGTTTTTTTTTTTTTTTTAATCAGTTGTTATACGTGATGATGCAATGATCGAACTGACGCAATATATAATCATTACGAAAAACAAATCATCCACGACAGGCAAATCACTCAACCGCAAACTGGAGCAGCAAGAGGAATGTGGTGAGATTCGCCAGCAGGGTTGTCTGTCATGAAAGAACTTTTCCTAATGCTTACACAACATCGCGACTAACAAAAGAGGCTACTTTTTTTTTTTTGGCCTGAGGTTTTGGTTAGATACGCATGTCTTAACCTACAGTATCGTGGTAATGATGGTACAGCTCACCTTTCTCTCATTTCAAGCAGACATGTTTCACTCCAGCGTCTGAGGACAAAAGAAGTGTCTAGCGGCTGTCTGGCGAGTGTAACGCCACATTCGTCATCTCTGCAAATCCACCATGACAGGATGGACTCACCAGAAGTGAGACAGTAACTCAATGCTTGCACTTGATCTTTAGCAGGTTAGCAGGACTAGAACCTGTCCTAGGAACTCTAGAACGCTCCTAAAACCCTCAGAAAAGTTCCTTCGCGTCACGCTGTCGATATTTACATCGATCTGTGCTTTAAACTCGGCCGATGCCTGGTTTCATTTTGGCTTTGGCAGGAGACAAGCGCAAGTGCTTCCTGTAGTGTCTTTATACTTAAGAAAAAATGTGTATTTTATAGAAATTAAAACGCCGCAATCTACCCAAATGGGCACAGAGTTAACTTCTACATCTTTAACCATGAAGAAATGAATGGAATCACTTGGACTAGCGGTTGGATATTAAGCCAAGATCTAATTCAGTCTTAAAAAAAAAAAAACCCACAAAAATGGCTGCTTTAGTGAATCCGATAAACCACTCATGAGCAGAAACATCTGAACGATAAACGAAGGAATAGAAGTCCAGACTAGCTGCCTTAGTGAGCACGGTGCTGGAGCTCCGACAACGCCGCGAGAGCCAGGACTGGATAAAAATAGGTGAAAGTGCTAGCTCAAATGACCAGGCGGACGCGCTCACCCCGAGGAAGTCACGTGGGTCATTGATGGCGATGCTGCTCTGCAAACACTGATCAGTATCATCTGCTAGAGCTTTAGTGCTTTAGCCAAGACTTTCTCTCTCGTTCTCTCCCTCTCTCACACACACACACACACACACAAACACACACACACACACACACAGAGCAAGTGGATTGTATTAGTACCATGTCTGTCTCTCCAGCATTCCACTCTTTAAATCTGGGACGAGTGTAAAAATAGTTCTTTGAAAGTAAAGACATCTGGGCTAGAACATTCAGACAATGGTATGAAAAATATTTGGCATAGAAAAAGCTTAGAAATAGGTGAGGGGAAGGTGAATTCTAGAGAGAATATGTTGTACAGTAGATAGACGTGTCTGTGTGTATGTGTAGAGCTTGTTCGTGGCCCGTGGCCATCTGAAGGCCAGGGTTCTGATGCTGCTCCCAATACAAGCAGTGCACTTTAAATAGATCCGCCACAGAGAGTGAGAATTGTGGGCCTTTCAGGAAAAAAGAAAAGCTGAAAGAAGAAGAAGAAGAAGAAAAAAACCTGCACATTTCTTATCACCCACTTCATCTGCTACAACAGCGAAAAACCATGAAGGAAGTGGGCAGGCAGACAGAGTGGTGGAATCCGTTTATCGCTAATGAAGACTTTAAATTCCAGCTGAACGCTTCAATTCTGTTAAGGTCAAAAATCTAATCTAATCTAATCTGCATGGGGGGGGGCGAACCAAAACAGAATTTGTTCTAGTTCCGCACGTTGGTGTAATGCTCTGCAACTACAACCGTCATGACACCGTAGATTATGCATTGACAGCATGTAGGAATATATATGTATACACGTATATGTTAGATGGCTGGGTGGTCAAGTCCCAGGGCTATTGATCAGGTCAGCTCAAGTAGCCACTGTTGACCTCTAGAAGTGATTCACTATGATTTCGATTCGCAGGATAAAGATCAGACATTCCTGCTGTTCATTTGTGAATGATGACTCGCGGAGTTCCATGCAAATCGTCTCGCTATCCTATTTACTGTCCCTCCAGGGGTTTTTTTGCGATCACAGAATCGTACGCCGAATCAAATCAAGCAAACGCTGCGATATTCGGAAGTTTTGAGCCCTTAAACAAGACCCTTTTCCAGAAGAGGTATATCATGGCTGAGTCTGTGCTGTGATCCCAGCTAGGAAACGTATTTCACTCTACTTTAAGACGTCGATCCTTTCTTAGGTAGTGAACAAATACACGAGGATTTCCAGGCTCTATCTTAAAGTACAACAAAACACAAGAGGAGAGTATATATGCACAGCGACCTACTGGGGTAAGTGTGCTAGAGGGAAAGTCAATAAAAGGCTGAGACGTGAGCGACACATGAGAACTAGTTCACTTGGACATTCGACTCGGACACGCCCTTTTCTCCCTGACTGATTACGCGTTAATGCTGTGCCTGATTATACGCACTATCACAGGCAATACTGACCGAGCGATAATGAACGGATGCTGTGTGTCTGTGTGCAATAAACACCTGAGGAACTTTAAAAACAGTTACACATGCTGATGTGAAAAGGGGGTCAACGTGTTAAAAGACCTTCGCTTGAGCCTTTTTTTTTTTTTTTTTTTAGCCACCTGCTCGGTCATGTCGCTCAGTCACGCTCAGCACATCCTCTTCTCTAATTCCATTTCCAGGCCTGGCTGAGATCCGGTTACTAACACATGCTTTTTCCACACACAGTTCACATGAGAGGTCCGTCTCGGTCATCTGGATTCACGAGTGAACTCTGAAGAATGCAACAAAAGGGCGAACGATTGTGTGACGAGCGACGGCCTTGTGACTGATCACAAGCCCAGAGAACGATGCCAAGTCGACGCTGTGCTTGGTCACTTGCGCGATTACTTGAGCCATGGAGTCATTAAGATTAAATAACTTATCTAGCACTGTAAAAAAAAAAAGAAAAAAAAAAGGACATGATAAAATACAATAGGAGATGCTGTTCTAAGAAAATAATCGAAAAGGGCGTGTGACATTGCCTGATCCTTCCTAGAAGAACATATCCCAATGGGTTTTATTCTCCTCTTACCCCACAGCAATATGGTAATGATTACACATTTTATAAAGACATTTTCATTAGGGCTGGGTAATATAAAGATACAGCACTGA
>CM022756.1:31784323-31844323 GCA_012411365.1 Ameiurus melas
GGTGGGGGATAAAAAAATAAATAAATAAAAAAGACTGAATGCCAGAAATATGAGACATTTGCTTCACTTCCTGCAGCTGGGTCAGTCCTCTGCAAGAGTTTGCTTGGAACAGGGCTAAGACCACATCAGTCAGACAGGTCGTCCTGGTTTGCGTTGTTGTTCCGAGTGTGATTGCCGTGTTCAAATGGACGAAACGCTGCATATGTGAAAGAATGCTTCGTGCAAAAGCACGTCGTCAGCTCACCATTATGGCAAATGTGAAAGTTTACACCTACATCCTCCGTGCAGGCTTTCCTCCAGAACAGTAGCAGGCCATTGATGGTGGAACTGGAGAACAGGAATAAGTGAGGGAGAAATGAGAGAGGAAGTAGGCAAGGGCGGAAACGAACGTGAGTCATGTCCACGCTCACGTCAAACAGTAAAATATTTACGAAAACAGAACGCAACATTGTTGTTTTTTTCGCATTCACAGCACAACAATACACCCGTTCTGTTCGTGTGGCTGGTGGCGATGCAGATGTGTGGAGCTCTGCCAAATTTACTCGCTTTATTGAGCCGAAAGCTCTGGAGGACGCGTAATTGCATCTAGTTAGCATTATCATGCTAAGAAAATGAATTTAACCAAAAGAGCTCTGTGGGACAAATTTCACATTCAAAAAGAAAACACCCCCAAAAAAACCCATGCAAATCAAGCAACACTGCATGCATGGTGTTCTGAGAAAACGACCCATTTCCTAGTTTTTCCTTCACATAAAATTAAACAAAACGGCTTTTCCTAGGAGTCCTCGAGGCGTTCTGCAGCTGTGGACGCCCATAAATCAGCCCTGAACAGCTTCAAGGACTTCTAGGTAAATCAGCGGAAACCCCCCCTGAGGCTTTCTCTCGCCCTGAAAGGTGTCCGTTGTTTGTTTTTGCCCCCCCACCCCCACCTCACAGATAACTGTGCCCTTCCTTTAACGGAATGAGGGAAGGGCACGTGCTGTGAAACCAGAGCTCGGTGCACCCCAATCTACTCAAACACAAGCACAGACAAAACCACAGCCGTTAAAGATAAGTGAGAACACTTTAAACTGTTGGCAGGAAAATCAGATAGAAGCGTTCGGATCATTCCAGAAAGACGGCTCTTGTGAATTTGCGATGCAAATTTTAACGGCGACGGCGATCCGGTCTCTGAACGTGGAACAGGACAGGCACGCCGAGACTTGATCCAGCCAGGAAATCCTAACTGACACTCGTTAAAGCAACTTCTCATGAAATTCCTCTGCTAGGTAGAAAAGGACACGGTTTTAGGCTAGTTTATCTACGTCCACTATGTCTGAAAGTTCAGAGACACTTGAAACAGGATTCTGTTATTACACTGGGCCATATTAAAGCGGCAATACATAACTTTAGGGGATTTGTAGAAATCTACAACCTGTCTCAAAAGTCTCCATACACGGGACTATGTTTACCAGCACCACCTCGGTTGCCCTTCGTCAAGAGGATGTTCACTTCTTCTCGGTCAGTCCGCGACCGAACAGTCTTTTTGAATTTGTTTATAAGTTTGGTAACAGAATTGTGTGTAGTGTAATGTGTGTAATGTTACCACAATTCCTGTTAAAGTCCTTGCGACAGCTTTCCGATCCAGCCATGAGAATGATTTCAGTACGTTCTTCTTCAAAATGATTTTTAAAGACTCTCAGGGGGGGAATATATATATATATATATATATACATACACACACACACACATACATACATAAACACACACACATACATGCATACATATATACATACACATACATACACACATATACATATGCATACATACACACACATATATATATACAGTGGTGTGAAAAAGTGTTTGCCCCCTTCCTCATTTCCTGTTCCTTTGCATGCTTGTCACACTTAAGTGTTTCGGAACATCAAACCAATTTAAACAATAGTCAAGGACAACACAAGTAAACACAAAATGCAATTTGTAAATGAAGGTGTTTATTATTAAAGGTGAAAAAAATCCAAACCATCATGGCCCTGTGTGAAAAAGTGATTGCCCCCTTGTTAAAACATACTATAACTGTGGTTGTCCACACCTGAGTTCAATTTCTCTAGCCACACCCAGGCCTGATTATTGCCACACCTGTCGTCACAATCAAAGCATCACTTAAATAGGAGCTGCTTGACACAGTAAGGTCCACCAGAAGATCCTTAAAAGCTACACATCATGCCGAGACCCAAAGAAATTCAGGAACAATTGAGAAAGAAAGTAATTGAGATCTATCAGTCTGGAAAGGGTTATAAAGCCATTTCCAAAGCTTTGGGAATCCAGCGAACCAAGCGTGAGCCATTATCCACAAATGGCGAAGACATGGAACAGTGGTGAACCTTCCCAGGAGTGGCCGGCCGCCCAAAATTACCCCAAGAGCGCAGCGACGGCTCATCCAAGAGGTCACAAAAGACCCCACAACAACGTCCAAAGAACTGCAGGCCTCACTTGCCTCAGTTAAGGTCAGCGTTCATGCCTCCACCATCAGGAAAAGACTGGGCAAAAATGGCCTGCATGGCAGAGTTCCAAGGAGAAAACCACTGCTGAGCAAAAAGAACATCAAAGCTCGTCTCAATTTCTCCATAACACATCTTGATGATCCCCAAGACTTTTGGGACAACATTCTGTGGACCGATGAGACAAAAGTGGAACTCTTTGGAAGGTGTGTGTCCAAGTATATCTGGCGTAGAAGGAACACTGCATTTCATAAAAAGAACATTATACCAACAGTAAAATATGGTGGTGGTAGTGTGATGGTCTGGGGCTGTTTTGCTGCTTCAGGACCTGGAAGACTTGCCGTGATAAAAGGAACTATGAATTCTGCTGTCTACCAAGAGATCCTGAAGGAGAATGTCCGACCATCTGTTCGTGTACTCAAGCTTGGGTTCTGCAGCAGGACAATGATCCTAAACACACCAGCAAGTCCACCACCGAATGGCTGAAGAAAAACAAAATGAAGACTTTGGAGTGGCCTAGCCAAAGTCCTGACCTGAATCCTATTGAGATGTTGTGGTATGACCTTAAAAAGGCCGTTCATGCTCGAAAACCCTTTAATGTAACTGAATTAGGACAATTCTGCAAAGATGAGTGGGCCAAAATTCCTCCAGGGACGCTGTAAACGCCTCATTGCGCACGTTATCGCAAACGCTTGGTTGCAGTTGTTGCTGCTAAGGGTGGCCCAACCAGTTATTAGGTTTAGGGGGCAATCACTTTTTCACACAGGGCCATGATGGTTTGGATTTTTTTTCACCTTTAATAATAAACACCTTCATTTACAAATTGCATTTTGTGTTTACTTGTGTTGTCCTTGACTATTGTTTAAATTGGTTTGATGTTCCGAAACACTTAAGTGTGACAAACATGCAAAGGAACAGGAAATGAGGAAGGGGGCAAACACTTTTTCACACCACTGTATATATGTATAAATGTGTGTATGTATGTGTATATATGTATACACGTGTATGTATATGTGTGTATGTATGTGTACGTGTATATATGTATACGTATGTATATATGAGTTTGGCGATACTTTAATTTAATGTCTACAAAGACAAAAAATTTTGACCCCCCCCACGCCAAATCACGTCACATCAACGGCATCCATCCAGTACCGTTTCATTGATAGTGCTTAAAAACGCACAGAATTAATCACCATACCGAGGGTATCTCAGAAAAGTGTATCGCGTAATCGTTTATCACAATACTGATACCATTATCGATATATCGCCCATCCCTAGCTTGTTATAATCATAATTCCATATAAATCCTACAAACTGCACCGCATTGTGCGACAGGACACGTACACACACGGCAGTGCTCAACCGTTTAACGGCAAACAAGAGAGCACGGCTCCGTCCCAAACCGCATACATGCCTAATACAGTATATAGTAGGCGTAATACGTGCATCTCGGCTACTATATAGTAGGTAAGTACGCGGTTTAGGACGCAGCCCACGGTTTCAAGCAGTCGTCTATTATCACGTACAGCATGACAAATAATTAACTGCACTTTTAAGCTTTCGTAAAATTAAAACTGAAACACCCGAAACGGTATACGGTACCGTAACGAAGACCAACTGTACGTCGATACGTGAAATTCTGGAAGGGACGTCGGATGGTGTTGCACGGTGAAGTTAATCCATCCATGTTCTATAACATGTAAAAACTTGAACATGAAAGAAATATTCAAAAAGCGACTCATGTAAACACCTTAAATCAGAATACTGTCGTATTCAGAATAAGGTCAATAATTCGATTACTGCTGTCCATGTAAACGTAGTCCACTACTCACAGTTCTTTCAATGGCCAATACCACCATGTTAGCTAGCAAACTACTTACATATGCTACTTATTCAGGAAATAAGGACTCTAAACGCATCTAAAACTCCCATTTAAGTTTTAAAAATATTGATTTTATAGTTTTAAAGAACGTTGTTGTATGAAATGACTTGAATTAATACGCAGTTCAACGACTAATACTACACTTCCAAAAAAAATTAAAAAAAGTTTACATACCGCAGCTTTAAAGCTTTAATTATGAACCTACTGTACTTCTGTGTTAAGTGTTTCCCTCTCTGTCCCCGTCTTTTAAACCTGTTTCAAGGTCTAGCTTCTATTTTATTTATTTATTTATTTATTTTGTGGTAACTCGGCACCATAATAAACGATGTCTCTCTTGTGTTTTCTGAGATTTAAATAAATTCAATGAGATTAACTGAAAACATTTGACTACGGGCCTCAGATGGAATATGCTTTGCCTATGATTACAGTCGAGTAATTCTTTAGTAATGGAACAACCATCATTAATCATCACTAGCGTTCTGTAGTGCAGAAAAGGAGAGAAACTGCAGGGGCGCTGAGGTAACACTCAGGCAACGGCACTGCGTAAACTGTAAACACCAGCTTACACTGTGTGACAGACCCGTCCATGTTCTCACACTCGCTAAGAAAAACAAATCTGTTCCATTTACATTAGTCTGCGATTCCCCCGCCCCAACAAACCCCATGTTCGACATCGAGGAGTAGCAACACGGCTGCATGAAACGTTTCCTCTCAGGATTAACGGAAGGCCTGCTGTTTCTGCACACAAAGATCTATAGCGTGATGAACTCCGTGAACTCATGGGGTTCCATCGGTGAAGGTCCTCCTACTGCACCGCCTCTCGTCTCTGGCCCCGCCTCCGCTGGGGGCTCAGCTGACTCTGCCGTATGTTGCCAGTGCAGGTTTTTGACAGCTTCCGCCAGCTGAGCTGCTCCACTTGCTAGCGGAAATAAGTGTCTGAGTGAAAAGAAAACTAAAAACGATTTGCTGCGATTCTGAAAGTTTGAAGGGAAGTGAAATTCCATGTTGCAAAACAAAATTTAAATTTTTTTTAAATAAACAAATAAATACTTTGATGCAAGTTAATATCAAATCTGACTCATTGAGGGTTTTTTCCCCCTGCTTGCACCAAAAAAAAACCACCCCAAAAAATGCACAAAAAAAAAAAAAAACACAGCCCGCCAAAACAATCCCCCTTAACACACAACTACAAATACACAACCCAAACCCCTCTCACAAAAAAACAAAAAAAAATATTTAAAATAATAAATTTTTTCATTAAAAAAAAAAAAAAACAAATTTTTTTAAAAAAAACAACAAAAAAAAAAAAAAAAAAAACAAAAAAAAAAAAGCATTTTTTTTTTAAATTAAAAAACAGGAGAGGTTAGTTTTAAAAAAAAACGTTTGACAGATCAATTGGGGGCACTTTTGTTTCCCATGGGCAAACCTTTAAAAGATTTATGCAAACTGCTCTACAATAAAGCCCTCGTTCATATCCTTAAAGGAGCGCCCAAAAAAAAAAGGGGGGGGCCCCCCCCCCCCCCCCCGGGCGCCGCTTGGGGCGCGGGCCCCCCCCGGGGCGGGCCGGGCGGGGGGGGGGGGGGGGGTGGGGCGGCGGGGGAGGGTATAAGAGTGGAGAGGTGGAGGTGTGGTTGAAAGAAATCTTCTATATCGCTGCGGCATACGGCGTATTAGATTGCATGAATGGACCGTGTGTGCGGAAAGAATAAAATCTGCATCTTTACTTCTTATGAGGGACAACTTCAGGCCTCCAACTAGTTACTGTTTGGAACCATATCCATGTTTGGAAGGAAAATTAGGTGTTTCATTAATTAAACAGAAAATGGGCATACATCGCATTGCTAACAGTGTGCAAAACCTTGACACACCTAGTTGTCATTACATGAAGTGCAACACGAAAAATGGTTAAAAATCACAGCTCTTTTTTAGCTCTGCAGTGACAAACTGCATATATTACGACTCTATCCGTCGCCTCTCATAAGCAGGACATCTGATCTGTAGGATTCGCCATCTAGAAGTAGGCCAAGGTGTTCTATTACACTGCTCATGTAAAAGGCTACATCAGTTCTACAAGGTGGCCTGCAAAACAACAATCACATTGACTTACCACACATCTACAAAGACCTTTAGATACATTTGCAAAAAGAATCTTGCTAACATCTAACAGCAGCAGTGGTGTGTCAGTGGTTAAAGGCTCTGGGTTACTGATCAGAAGGTCAGGAGTCAAGCCCCAGCACTTCCAAGCTACCACTGTTGGGCCCTTAAACAAGGCCCTTAACCCTCAATTGCTCAGTTGTATAAATAAGATGCATGCAAGTCGCTCCGGATAAGGGCGTCTGCAAGGGCTGCACAATTAATTGAATATCGATCTCCTTTATGATTTTGACTGCCCACGAATACATGAACATGATCGACTGCGTTACTGATGTTTAAAGTTCATCCTGCACTGCAGATCAAATCAAGCGCTTCATAAACTAACAGCCAATCACCATAGAGCGGCGCAGGGATGACGTTATTTTGTAATGTCGAAACCCAGGAAACGAGTTAGCATTTTAGCGCTTCAGAGCATGCTGTGATTTCTAGCGCTTTGCGCGAGGGGAAATCGTGTCACTAACCTGTTGCTAAACTGGACTACAGAGGTTGTCGGGGACATTAAACGTCATCACGCCGAACAGGAAAAAACGTTGCAGATGAACTGGTTCAGGTTTGCCGTGCACAATTCTGGAGAAAAAAATAAATAAATAAAAAATAAAAATAAAAAGAGTGGAAGAGGATTCATTCAGAGTAAATCCGTATTATGGAAAATGTTTTAAATCAAGTTTGTGAAAAATTGTCGGAAGCTTGGTGGTAGTGACGAAGTCGAGAGAGTTCAACTGCCAAAACACAGAGGATGCCGTTTTAGTTTGAAAACTCCGGGCTGGCGCTTCAGTGTAAACAGTCCAAAACGCAGACTTTTGAAAAGAAGGCGTGGCTTTGCCCACATTCACCCCCTGATTGGGTCTTCTGGATCATTGCGCATCCTTCCTGGATTCATCAAGCCCCTACCATATGACCGTTACGCTACCTTGATTGTATGCACAACACCACGGAGACTGAACCGCAAGCTTTGCTGGCTTTGTCATCATTATTAGCCGCCACTGTGCAGTTCAATTCTGTATTTTATAACACTAAGAGGCGAGCTACGATTAAAGCGATCACCAACAAATCTCATTTCGAGCGGCGTAAGCCCTACACAGAACACTGGTTTGGACTAGCAACCAACTTCCTGTTTACACTTGTATGCGCATGCCCAGTGTGCACGAATGATCATGTGACATGCATATTCGGTCGTGTCTGCGTGGACGGAGATCGTTTCTGAACCACGGCGGAAACGCCAGTGTGGACGAACTAGTTTAAACAGGGCCTCATTTTAGGAATGGGCAAAAATAATCATGATTATACTGGATAGTACTTTATTTTATATACACAAGAGAAAACAAGCCCCATCCTTTCAAGCCCCAATAAATCAGTTCCCATCCTTCAAACCATGGCCGTAACTAGCTACTAGGACACAAGTCTAGACCTCAATAGTTTTTGCTTTTTTTTTTTTTTTTCCTCCTCTTTACTCGTCAAATTTAATTAGGAAAAGCAACGTGAAAGAGAGAATGTGGTGGCAGAATCTCGTCCACTATGTGGAAAACTGCATCGCATTCCAAGATCCAATCAGCAGTGAAGACCGGACCGAAGAACAGCTGAAAAGGAATGCTCCAGACTTTCCCATGGACTTAAACACACATGATCTTTGACTATTTGTAAACTGAAAACCTACATTTATTTTTATCCTGTTTGTTAGCGGACAGGGTTAGGCTACAAGCTCCTTAGATGGCAATAAATACACACTTAACATTTGATTTTTAAGAGGAATTGTAGCGACTAAGTTGTATTGTACATAGTTATGCTTTAATAACATACGTCGAGGATTATTAATTATTCTACAGATTGCATACACGAGCTCAGATGCCCACAATTGCACTAGCAGCGTTGCTGTGATTGACAGGGGAGTTAGAGGACCCTTCCGGCCACAAATGAGTGTAGCATCATCGGGATTTGAATACACAGTAGATGAGTAAAATAAGGCTTCTAAAGTCACATTAATTTTAACGTTAAACAGAACTAAACTAAACAAATGTCTTCCCACATAGCACAACCAAAATTTCTGGAGGAATTAGCAGAGTTTTTTGAATTGGCACAATTGCATTTGCACAAAATTGTTTTGTCTCGCCTTTCGCAGTATTGTTTGTTGGTAAAAGAGACCCTTTAGCTGTACTCGTGTTGGTCGCAAGTGAATCGAAGACGGCTTTGACTCGATGCGTGTTGTGATGACGTCATACGAGCCATCTGGACCCAAACCCGAGAAATATCCGCGGTAATTTCTAAAAAATAAAAAAAAATTGCGAGCTCCTTCGAATATTAGGGCGTATGTTTGATTTTGCATTCATTTCTGTGATCGCAAAGTCGTGAAATCCTGGAGGGACTGTACAGGATGTTTTTGTGAAGACATTCTGTAGCATGATGGTTTCCCACGACAATGGGAAGCATGACAAGCATGATAATTCCCCATTGCACAAAGTAAGGTCCATAAAGACATGGTTTGCTGAAGTTGGTGTGAAACTTGAGTGACCTGCAAAGAGCAAAGAGCCCTGACCTCAACCCAGCTGAACACCTTTGGGGTGAACAGGAAGGCCTGCAAGCCAGGCGTTCTTGTCCATCATGTCCAGTGCACGACATAACTCTTGTGGCTGAATGGGCAAACACAGAACCATGTTCTACAATCTAGTGGAAAGACTTCCCAGAAGAGGTGGAGGTTATTATAGCAGCAAATGGTTATTAAATCCATCTGGTCCGGTGACCACATAGTTGTGTAATAGTGAATGAATGGGGAACATGAAAGGGGAACCTAATGCAAACCAGTTCATTAACTCACTAATATCACAGTTACTTAAACAATGCTCAATCAACATTAATTGTCCCATCACCAACATCAATACTGGACTGTCTCGACATACATGGTAAATGGTCTGCACTTATATAGCGCTTTTATCCAAAGCGCTTTACACTGGCTCTCATTCACCCATTCTCACACACACACACACACCCAATGGTAGCAGAGCTGCAACGCAAGGCACTAACTTGCCATCGGGAGCAACTTGGGGTTCAGTGTCTTGCCCAAGGACACTTTGGCATGTGGAGTTATGTGGGCCGGGAATCGAACCGCCAACCCTACGATTAGTGGACAACCCGCTCAACCACCTGAGCCACAGCCGCTCCACATAAGCCAAAGCAAAGAAAAAGCAACGCTGGAAAAATAATCTCATGACATACATAGGCCGTCACCCACTGCAGCTGTTCCAGATAACTACAAAGGGTGGGATGTTCCTAGAACACACTCCTCTCAGTTCCATGCATGGACATCACACCCATACCAGAATAGTGGGCAGAAAAGATACATGTTCCTATCAGCTATCACACTATATTACATAAATAGATTCAGAGAAAACCTCAGCACACCCATATGCACATTTAGATCCTGCCCCAAGCCCCAGATATGAAAAGCCAATAGGAGCCCTTCACAGATCCCCAACCTACAGCTACGCTTCATAAATTAATCTCTGACTAGAGAGACATAGCAACAGGTGTCTGCTCAGTCTCGTCGCTTGGGTATTACTCACACGCTGAGCTAGAAAGATCAAAATGATCGCAGAAGCGTTCCAGCTACTTTGCTATTGACAGGATTGAACGGTATGTTGCCCCCATGAACCCCAACACGCTGTCGAAGCTAATACACCCTATGCCCCACATATGCTAAGTTGATAATGTGTTCGTTACAACCTTTAGACCTCTGTGACCCCTGCACTAGACCACTCTACAGCTGCAGCTACATTTCCACTGCTAGTCATTCCTAAAGGCAGGCACACATACACACACACACATATATATATATATATATATATATATATATATATATATATATATACATATACACACACACACACACACACACACACACACATACATAAAGTATTGGGACTATGGGTATTCTTGTGAACTGCAAAACAAAAAAAGGCCCTCTGTTGACCAAAATAAAATGTACGGTTTTTCCACACCAAACTTGGCACACCATCTCTCCGTGGACCTTGCTCTGTTCACAGGAACAGTGTCCAGCTGCATCGTCAGGTTTCTGAGCTCCAGTGAACAGTGAGCTTCTTGAAAGTGTAGGCTGTAATTTGACATCAGCATTACACTGAAGATCAGGGAAATGACTCAGCAATATCCAATTATAGCGTCGCTGAGGAAAGACAGCCGAGCTCCGAAGCAATCTGAAACGCAGCCGGTTGCAAATACAGTAAAAATCATGATTGTTTTTTTTTTAAAAAATATTCACTCCTCTTTTATTGGGTATTGATATTTATTCAATTAAATGTTCAGTTCCACAGAACTTAATACGGAATTCCAATTGCTGAAAGGTTTTGGACCTTTTTAAAGGGCGAAAGCTGCCAATTACATTCAACATAAAAGTCAATAATACTCCACTCCTATGAAAAAGATCTCCTATCTTTCTGGTCTCAAGGGGAAAAAAATAAGCATATTTTTTGGAATTTGCTCGACAATAAAGCCAGTCATGCTGTTCCTCAGCAATGAAAAGGCTTTAGACTTGAACGCGCCGTACCACAGCCAGATCAGTACGTTGTTCAAGCTGACGGCAAAATTGGAGACCGCTTACGGTAAACGTGTGTTAAAACACACAGCGTTGGCAAGGGGCTTTTGGGTAAAGTCTCACTTGCAGTGAACTCCAGTGACTTACAGCACTCCGTTTGTGCAGGGAGTCGGATTTAACGGAGACAGACGACATTTATTCAAAACTTACAAGGTTTCTACTTTTCTCGCCAACCACATAGCTTCTCACTCAAGCACTCATGCTCCTTGGCATTCACGGCACGTTCCATGAAGCTCGCCAAGAGCAAAAAGTAAAGCATTTAAAGTGACGGCGGGAGAGGGGGGGGATAAAAAAAAAAAAGGATAGCTTGACAAGGAATAAAGACGCAGAGCGAACAGAATGAGATCACTCGCACTGCTATGACCAAAATCAGCATGAGACCTCATAGGCCTGTCTGCTGAGCACATGGAGTCATGGAGAAGTAGAGCGAGGGTTAGAGGAGTATTTTAAGACATCTGGCAACAGCATCTCTGTGTACATTATAGACTGCAGATCCAGAATAGCCACAGCGGCTCTCAACTCTGTCCTAGTTTGGACTCTTTGGTGGAATGCTGTATGCTAATGAGACAAGCGCTCCACCTCGTAAAATGTCATGGAAGGCCACATGAGACGCGAGCGGTAGAGAACCAGTTGTACTGCTGTGGTCGTAAATTCCATGCGTGAAAATACACACTGACTCAGCAGAGAGAGAGAGAGAGAGCGCGAACGTGGGCCAGACAGCAGACAGGAAAAGGATAAAGTGAGATAAAAGTGAATCACTGTGTCAGGCTTCAAGAAAGGGATGGAGAGAGAACGATGCCTATAATAAGGCATGAGGAGAGAGAGGAAACATTTTTCCAGGAAATATGAAGCTGTTGCCATCTCTCAGCAAGTGAAACATTAAGCTCATGCAACCAAAAAATAATGATAAAAATCAATAAAAGGCAGAGTACTGACAAAGCAATTAATGAGAAGTGTGATTTCTCCATTTCTTCACCTCCTGTAGGGCATTTCTGCAGCCTACAGCCACGTTCAACCACAGGCTGCTTTCAATTAGATTATAAAACATGGGGAAAGTGATGAGAATGTTTTCCAATGAATACAATTCTGTTGCACATGTTATTATAAGCATCACTTTCCACCCATCCCTTTCTGAAATATGACCATTCAAATGAAAAATAAATAAATAAAAATGAAGACACTGGTGGAATCTAAATATTCCTGACTCATACCAAAACGGATGCTGGGGTGTCGGGTGCTAGTTTCATTTTACGTCAAAAGGTCTCTGAAAAATGGCAAGCTGTGGTTACAAAGATGACCATTTTTTGTCAAAAGTCAAAGGAAGGGGCTCCTGAGTGGTGCAGCAGAAATTGCGCTGGCCAGAAATCGCCAGAAAGTTCGAATCCTGACGAGGCCACAACCATCCAAGGTCTGGTGTCAAAGGGAGAAAAGTGGCCATGCGCTGTCTGGGCCGGAGGGATGGCACACGGTCATGTCCTACAGAGATGAAGATGCAGTGTGTGCTCTTTCCCCCTGCAGCCATCCATCTGGAGCAAAAGCACAAGCGCCAGTTAGTTTAGTTTAGCCTAGCTTAGCTTATGGCCTCCTCAGCCACAGCCTCCAAGTTTCCTGGGTGAAACGTTGCGCCAACTTGCGGCCGCTCGTCCCCGTGTGCGGAGACTGAGCATGTTGGCCTTAGACCCTTGTTGGTTCTTCTAGCGAGCACAGAAAGCTATGCATCCCTTGTACTCTACCGTCTTCACTCCCATTGGTAGTCTCTACAGCGAGTTGCTCCAAATATGCAGAGTTAAACTTTCCTCACCTTTGTAGCATCACTGGACATGCCCACATCTAGTCGCCAAAGGTCGCTATCTCTCATGCCACCGGAAATCGTGTCGCTGCGAGTTGCTGTATGAATGAACAAAGCTTTAGTGTTCATCCTCTACAGTTGGAAGCTGTATTAAAGGGGAAAACTGGTTGGTGGCTGGGTGGGAATCAGCCAAGACCAAATTAGGGAGAACATTGTCAAGGAATATAAAAAAAATAAAAAAAAAAAAAAAATTAAATTGTTTTTTTTTTTTTTTTTTTTTTTATAATTACATACCATGGCTGAACATTTTCAGACTTGCCAATCTGCCAAACACGCCGTGATGTTCATTTATTTAGAAATTGCTCTAGTACAGATTTTCCTGTGTGCGCAAATGGCTTCCCGCACCAGAGTTTGTGGGAAAGTGCCTCCAGAACTAACTAAATGTTGAGTTAGAAGTCTTGTCTTTATGAGGCTACATAATGAGTCCCTAAATTGGATTGGTTTTGTTGGAGTAAAGCTCTGCAGTGGGATGGGGGGAAAAGCATAATCATGAAAAAAAGGAACCCCGCCAAGACTTAAATGGAGTTTCTTTCTCCATTCTTTCCACGGTGGTGGTGGTCTGTTAACAAGTAGTCAGGGTTCCCGACACATAGCACAGAAAGGTCAGATAATTCCAGCTCGGCTCTTATAAAATCACAAAACTGTCATTGAGTAACCACAAGCTCAGTTTTTAAATCATAAAACAGAAAACACAAATATCAGAAAGTGCACAAAAACACACATCTTCTGGGCTGTGACTAGTACGCAAAGTTGACATTATGCACAGTCATGCTAGCTACAGCATATTCGTAGTGGTGATTTAATAACTAGCATCACAGATCATACGGATATCTTTACTTCTGCAGCAGACATTATATTTGTGTAAAAAAAAAAAAAAAGAATAAAAAAGGAAGGTGGACCAAAGCTATGAAGGTTGAACTGGTCTGAGTACTCTTGTGAGGTGTGTAAGCGATGTTTTTTTTTTAGGGTTGAGCCCACGTGCTGCTCTGTGTCATTGTGCCAGCAATTGGTGACTCAGGTCTGAAAATCATTAAAGTGCACCTATCATGGTTTTTCAGATATTCCCTTTCATGTAGTGTGTATATAGAGCTGTTTGTGAATGTAAAAAGTCTGCAAAGTTTCGAAAGTCAAAGCGCACGACAAACGGAGTTATCGACTTCTAAAAGAAGGAACCGATTCTGAACAGCTGAAATGATTCGTAAGTGATTCCAGACTTTACTTCCTGTACTAACCTACGTAGGTTTGTAACAAAAAGCCCCGCCTCTGGTCTTCATCGGCTGCTCACTGACAGCGGTAGACCAATCACAACAGACTGGGACCAATCAGAGCAGAGTATGCTCTCTGAAAGGACGAGTTTAGAACGTATCCCTTAAAACGGATCATTGAACGAATCGTTTGACAAGGCAACGCTGGAGTTTAAATGATGAGCACGTTAAACTGTTTTTATGTAAATCTATTGTATGAGACCTTTAAAACTAAATTAGGCACGTTTCAAAACCATAATAGGTGCGCTTTAACACTGGAGCATATTGCAAGAGGTGCTGTTAAACTTCAATCAGCCATCAACTCCGCTAACGTTACTAGTAATGCACACAATGACCAGTCCCTCTAGGATTTTTTTTTTACGATCGCACAAATGAACACAAAATCAAGCAAACTCCACAATATTCAGAGGAACCACAGATTAGTCCGAGACGCATCTTGTGACATCATGAGTACAGTTAAAAAGGGCTCATTTACCAACAAACATCACTGTGAAAGTCTGTGCAAAACAATTTTCTTGCGATTGCGATTTCGCCAATTCGTGTTTTCCGCAAAAAAGCTCAAAATCTCGCATTTTTGGCCGCAACAATCACACACAAAAAAAAAATCCTCCGAGTATTCCAATACTGTATGGGCCGAACCACCTCACATTTACACACAACGTCGACTGAAAGCAAACAAACTCTGTAGCCATCAATAAAACAGGGATTATAAAGTCATTGCGAGATTCTAGTTGGACAGCAGATTTTGCATCACACAACGCACTTTGCAATGTTATTGCGGAATTAATGCTCCTAAGGCTAAAAGATCCATCTTGATCTGACCAGATACCAGCTGCTAATGGACAGGCTGAGCAGGAAAAATAGTTTTAATAGAGGAAACCCCCGAAGCACAGTGAGAACATGCAAACACCACGCACGCAGGGCGGAGGCGGGAATTGAACCGCCCAACCCGAGAGGTCAGAGACAAACGTGCTAACAGCTAAGCCACCGCGCACCCGTAATTACTACCTAGCCAGGTCATCATCACTGCAAATAATTTTCAAAAACTCGTTAAATCAATTATTGATCAATTATTCTCAAGAGAATAATTGGGTTCTCGGAACCCGAGGATGAGTGTCGCCTCCCTCGACTTTTAAACAGACATCAACTTTCATAAACATCTTCTTTGGCTCTCGCTCAGTTACGACACAAGGCCTATTGAAACCAGAAATAGCAGGCTTTGATTCCAGCTCCCTGTGCAAGAGTTAGAGAATTACAGTAGTTAATCCCAAGAGTTTGGGGGTAAGTGACGCCAATTGCACCACCCCCATGCAGGATAAAGCCAGCCAGCATATGCCTCAGTAAGCCAAAGTCATGTGCCATCTGGCACCAAGAATCCTGTGTAACACCACGCTTCAGGAAAAGTCCAAGTACTCTGGCAGGAGCTACTAGAGGCTGACTTTCCCCAGAGGTAAATCAGCTGTTACAGAAACACACATCTCTCTGGATAGAACACAATGACCATCTGCTGGCTCGAAAAAAGCTCACTAATAAAAATAGAAGGCAGCTCCACCCAAGGGCATGTGTGATGGAACTTTGGCACACAGGGTGGCTAATGCAAGGGGTTCCTGTTCAGTGCGGAAGGAAAAAAGGAGTGAAGGAGAGGAATTAGGAAAGAATGAAGCTGTGTGTGTGTGTGTGTGTTTGTGTACAGGGTCAAAAAATAAAAAACCCAAACAAAAACAAAAACAAAAAAACCTGTTGTCAAACCTCGTCCACTAATACACTGCTAATTCGACATGGTCCTCTTATAAGGACGTTTCTAAGGACTTTCCGAATAAATTCAGTAATTTTACGAGCTGTACATTTCAATCGTAAGGATTTTCGTAAGCATGGTGCCATCTCCGTCTCCGCCCGTTCTCCCTCGCCGTTCTGCAGAGCCTCAGACGAAACGGCTCCCAACACAGGATGGCCTCGCTTCATCAGTTTAGATCCATTAGTGACGTGAGCAGTCATAATTGATTTGGCTCACCCCTTTCTCGTTTGAAGCATCCGGCCTCAACTCTCCAGGGTGCCTAATCGAGCAGGGAGCTCTGCGTTCAGGAGCCGGTCGCAAACTTAAAGTTCAGTTCCAGTTCCTCCGGGCACGAAAAAAAAAACACGAGCGACGTCGTCTCTCCTGGTTCCTCTTGCTAGACTTGAAACGGAATAAAAGACGTTATAAAGACAACTCTCGCCTAAAGCAGGATTCAGTAGGGTCCGGGTCTGGTTTCCGAGACGACATGCGAAGACATGTCATTCATTTTATTTATTTAAATCATGAATACTATGATTACGGTAGCGGCACAAACCAGGCTCTCAGAACTATACTAACTAAAAGTATTAGAGACGTATTGACGTGAGGAAATCTATTTCACGTTCTCTGTTTGGATTTTCCTGCTGGGCCACAAATGGATATTGAAGAAACCGTTTATCTGACCTTCCACTAAACTGCACTCACCTGTTACTTTGGAGGTCATCCTACAATTAGAAAATAAATAAATAAATAAACTCATTTTACATAAAACTCTGACCAAGTGACAGTTTGTAAAAATGTGAACGCGTTTAAAAATCCACCATCAAGCTGCCGGTGTTTTCACAATCGCCACTGCCAGCAGTTCCTTACCGCACGGCTGAGGACACTATTACACCCTCTCGTTATGTACGCTCATTAAATCTGAAATGGAGGATCGGAACCTGTAAGATCCTAATAAATCTCCAGCTGATGCACTGCTCAGCCCTGGATCCTTCTCATAGATTCTATAGCTCTTGCCCTTTCCACGCATCACTGCTTCACCTTGGTATGAAGATCTGCCCTGGCATCTGTTCCATATCGTGGCAATGCCAGTGCTGAGGAGAAATTAAAACCAGGGCTAACAGGGCAGGTCTCCTCCCTTTACAGCCCCATCTGTTCCAAGAAGCTTTCCCCCCCAGTCAGCTGAACACGTCTCTTCGAACGAGCGGGGATGAAATCAGCAGGAGGCCATTTCCAATGCTTCATCATGACTCTAGGATTGCCTAAAGTGTGAACTTTCACTTCCGTGATGGTTCGTTTGCCGGTCAACCACAGCGCTGCCAGTGTCTAAACAATAATTAAGGAGGTGTTGTGATGTGGTCACCACTAATGTATTGAGTTTCGTATTTACAGCATGGAGGTATCTTCCACCTAGTTAGGTGAAAGGGTAAAAATATACATAAATATATTGAACAGGAAATGGAGTCAACAAAAGAACTTCCGTATTGCGTTCAGATGAACTTTAAGACTGTAGTGTTAGATTTCACGTTCGCGACATGACCGGCGTGTTAAATAATTCACACATGGCTGTGTCGTGTCTATATGTGCATGAGAGTCTCGGAGAACATGAAGCTCTCTGTTGGCCAGCTCAAACCCCCCCCTCCGTGTGTCTCTCTCTCTCACACACGGATCTTGTACGACGTTCACGATCCTGTAGGAACGGCAGCATATAAAATTACACCTGATGAAAAGAGCAACCTCCTGGCTACTTCACTCAGAAGAGAGACGTGTAGAAAAACACAGGGCACTTTAAATGACAGGAACCCGTGGCGATGGTATCACTTTCTCCAGATGGCGACCCATCTCCTCTCCTTTACGTACACGCCCGTCCGGAGCAACTCTGCCTCCTCTGGAGAGCCGGAACGGTTTCTACAAAGAGAGCCGCGTTACTCATGGTGAGCTCATGAAAACACACAGCAACGTATTTCCTCCTCGCCTCAAAGCTGATCGTATTCAGCGTGATGAGCAGCGTCTGTGTCATAACCAGACTCACAACACAAGCCGAGTGATTCATACGCCATTAATTGAGCTTTTCCTTTCGCTGGTGATTAAAAAACACATCAAGCACAACCTTTGAAACAGAATTCCTTTTTCTGGCTACAGCAGATGTTGGTAAACAGTACAGACCGAGCGCTTAAATAGATGACTTCATAAGCGAATGACTCAGACGTTTGCCCGCAAGGAAGCCGGATATTGGAGCTTGTTTGGGATTAAATAACAGTGATGCATCCTGGGACAATGCACTGTTGTATCACAACGATCTACAAAGAGGTGA
Source organism: Ameiurus melas (assembly GCA_012411365.1). Lineage (NCBI taxonomy): Eukaryota > Metazoa > Chordata > Actinopteri > Siluriformes > Ictaluridae > Ameiurus > Ameiurus melas. The sequence goes on from CM022756.1 coordinate 31,802,648, forward strand.
ACTCAATCCAGCACGCAGTGTTCAAGGTTTACTGCTGTTTAGGCGATGTTTTTTTCTTTACTCAGTCAACTTACGAGCACACAGAGAAAAGTAAATAAAACAAAAACAACCTACAACAAATATCTTGAGCCTCTTGAACGGTTGTTTTATAAAAAAATAAAAAAAAATAAAAAGGTCATCAGGTGTTCAGTTTTCTCGGGCCGTAGTGGCTGTAATTCACGATGTACTTGTTCTAATACAATACTGTCTCTATAGTAACACTCCATGTAATCAAAGGGCCTGGGCGATCAGATCACGAGCGGACAGCCAGGCATCGCGAGTACGCGCGTCTTCAGTGACTACTTCTGATCGGATTTCTTATATCGTTTCCGCTGGAGAAAGGCTGTCATTTAATCCGTCCATACAGAGTTTCACATAAAGGAGGATTTTTTTTTTTTTTTGAGATTGTTGTGGCCAAAAACGCTCAATTGCGCTGCATTTTATTCTTTTGATTTGTGATGCAATTTGCAGAGGTTTTTTTTGTGTTTTTTTTTCCCCCACGGAAATCTACTCGAATTGCCGAAACTGCAATTCTGCAAAATTGTTTTGCACGGTCTTGATGTTTGTTGATAAATGAGACCTTTAGCTGTGCTCACGTTCGATGCACGTGAATCGAAGAGGTCTTTGGTTCGACGTGCGTCGTGATGACGTCACGTGACGCGTCTCGGCCCGAAACTGCTGAAAATCTCCGGTAATTTCGAGGAAAAAAAAAAAAACATGAATTGCGAGCTCCTCGAATGTTGGAGTTTCCTTGATTTTGCGTTCATTTCTGCAAAATCCTGGAGGGACATAAGATTATTGCTTCAGCCTCTCTGGTGTACCTGTACGTACGGCTTTAACGCGTCGAGCGTTTTAATCGAGCGGTCTGCTAAACAAATTGAGAAACGAGTGAGAGATGGAAAAAAAAAAGGGGCGGGGAAAAGGGGGGGGGGGTGGGGGGGGTTGGGGGGGGTGGGGGGGGGGGGGGGGGGGGGGGTTTTTTTTTTTTTTTTCAATGATTTGGTCCTTCGTTGCGGTCTTGCTTTCTGTGACGTGTTCGCAGATCGCCTCCTAAAGCGGTGTGCATTTCATTCATGGCAACTACAAATGATTAAAAAAAGCACCTTTATTAAACATAGACAGTTCTCTATTAAACTAACGGGTTAATCATCGACAAACCAGTGTTGAAAGTGGAAACACTTCAGGAACTGCAGTTACTAGGAAATCATCAACTTTGTGGTCTGAACAGTAATGTGGCGTTGCGTCAGGTCCGTAGCAAACCATTACACCAGTGTTTATTTGTACTAGAACAGAAAGCCCCATCATGAAAAAATATTAGACTTCGTTATTTACACTTTTGAACTCACAGATACATGTAATATTGGATCATTGTCCTCAATTTTCCTCAAAAAGTGTTCTCTTTTTGTGTCGTTTGTTTAAATGGGTTCTCTTGGTCTACTTTTAGGGCTTGTGTGAAAATCTGATGTTTGAAGTCATATTTACGCAGAAAACATAGGAAATTCTAAAGGGTTCGCAAACTTTCAAGCACCACTGTGTAGTGAAGCACGTTAAAGAATTTTAAGTTCACACTTGAGCTACTATGCCAGATTCTCTGAGAGCGGGTGAGTCAGGTTGTGTGCGTGTTAAGTGCAAGCAATCACGCCCATTTACAAAGCATGTGCTCACTACAGTACTGTACATGAGAGAGAGAGAGAGAGACAGAGAGAGGGACAGAGAGAGACCGAGCGAGCGAGATTAAAAGTAATTGACCAGCAGACTCGGGGAGTAACGGAGTACAAGTAACGGCGTTAAGTAATGAGGATACAATAAAAGTGCTAACCAATCCCACAGTTACAACAAAAAACAAAGTGATCAGATTACAGGTACATTTAGTACAAAATGGGAATATTATCAGGATTACAGTTCCCCCCATTTAAAGTGCACCTATTATGCTTTTTCAGATATTACCGTTCATGTAGTGTGTTATAGAGCTGTTTGCGAATATAAAAACTCTGCAAAGTATCAAAAATCAAAACGGACAACAAAGAGTTATTGACTCCCAAAACAAGGAACCGAATCTGAACGGCTGAATCGAGTCGTTAGTGATTCCAGACTTTACTTCCTGTACTAACCGACGTAGGTTTGTAACAAAAACTCCCGCCTCTGGTCTTCATCGGCTGCTTGCGAACAGCGTGTACTTTGACCCGCTCTCAAACACTACAGTACAGTAGCTGCGTCCTGAAAGAGTTAGGCTCATGTCTAGAAGACGATGTTTTCTGTACTGCAAAAGACAAAACCACTTTGCATGGACTCCCAAAGCATGAGGATGTAAAGCGTCAGGGGTTAGAATTCATTTTTAAAACGATACCACAGCATTTCAACTCCGACCTTCGTTTCTCAAAGATATCCATAAAAAGTCTGGGAGACACACCAAACGTCACACCAAACGTTGAGAAATGACTTTTTATGGATATCTTTGAGAAATGGCTTTCTTCTTGCCACTCTTCCATAAAGGCCAGATTTGTGCAGTGTACGACTGATTGTTGTCCTATGGACAGACTCTCCCACCTCAGCTGTAGTTCTCTGCAGTTCATCCAGAGTGATCATGAGCCTCTTGGCTGCATCTCTGATCAGTCTTCTCCTTGTCTGAGCTGAAAGTTTAGAGGGATGGCCAGGTCTTGGTAGATTTGCAGTGGTCTGATACTCCTTCCATTTCAAAATGATCGCTTGCACAGTGCTCCTTGGGATGTTTAAAGCTTGGGAAATCTTTTTGTATCCAAATCCTGCTTTAAACTTCTCCACAACAGTATTACGGACCTGCCTGGTGTGTTCCTTGGTCTTCATGATGCTCTCTGCGCTTTCAACAGAACCCTGAGACTATCACAGAGCAGGTGCATTTATACAGAGACTTGATTACACACAGGTGGATTCTATTTATCACCATCAGTCATTTAGGACAACATTGGATCATTCAGAGATCCTCGCTGAACTTCTGGAGTGAGTTTGCTGCACTGAAAGTAAAGGGGGCCGAATAATTTTGCACGCACCACTTTTTCAGTTTTTTATTTGCTAAAAAAAGTTTAAAATATCCAATAGATTTCGTTCCACTTCACAATTGTGTCCCACTTGTTGGTGATTCTTCACAAAAAATTAAAATTTTATATCTTTATGTTTGAAGCCTGAAATGTGGCAAAAGGTTGAAAAGTTCAAGGGGGCCGAATACTTTCGCAAGGCACCGTACTTATATGATATAAACTTTATATTTAAGTTTATATTATATAATAGTGTTTTTTTATGCATTACTTTTTGTGTTTAATTTCCCTTTATATAACATTGAGTAAGCCTTGGTAGTAACTTACGCCATGTACTACCTTCTATTAATGTCATGAACTTAAGTAACTGAAGTTAGAGAGAGAGAGAGAGAGAGAGAGAGAGAGAGAGAGAAGTGGGGTAACTCCAGGTTATTCACACTGCAGGAACACAGGTTCACATATCTCCAGGCCTTGTTCCTGTGAACGATCCAAGTTTTTCTCAGAACACAGAGAGACATGGCTATCGTCGCTCAAAAGTGAATGTGTAATTATTTTGTGTCATAGCACTACTGATTTTCTGACTGTGATTAGTCTGAAGGTCTTGATTACTTGTCTAGAACAGTGTGGTTCTGGTAAGTAATGCTTGCTGAAATTTAAATCAGATATACCTTAAATAATTTGTTTTAATACATTATTATTATTATTATTATTAGTAGTAGTAGTAGTAGTAGTAGTAGTAGTATTTCTATTGTAACAACTAATTTATAGGGATTTTTCGATCATCATTTAGTTATTAGAGTAAAAAAATAAAGATTACGAAAGATTTTTATAAGTATAAATAAAAACACGTACTGAGAAGTTGCTATGGAAGAATGCTTATTTTCCATTTATGGAAGGAGACTCCAGTGTCAGCAGTTTATGTGTCAGATGTACAGCTGGTCCTTTATGTTTTTTGGTTGGACGTCACCATCTGTATCTGTGCTCCAAATGTGTGTATATGTATCTGAAATTGAAGTGCCTTGAAATGCGCACCATTATTTGATGTGTTGATGTATTTTCCACTGAAACAGGGAGTCGGGGCGGGACATATCGAGTGGCTCCTCCCCCTTTTTAAAACACCGGTAGTGTTTAGCTTACCTCACAGCCCGAGCTAAGCCATACTTGACAGTTAGTACCGTGGATTTTTATGTCAGGGGGCGGGACACTTGAGATTCTAGAGAGCATTTGATTGGACAGAAAATGAGGTCCAGAATGATGTCATCAGAACTGTTGATCCGTTTCGGTGGTAGGGGGACTGTACATCTTCTAAATGCAAATCGTGTCATTGTTTTGAAGCACACTAGCTTAGAGATAATCTTAAGGCGAGTATATTCATACTAAAAGCCACGAAACGTCACATTTTTAATTCATGGGGACTTTAAACCCGAAGTGGATTTGCTTTAAACAGAAGGGACGGGGGTTTTTTTGTTTGTTTTTTTAAACCTACCACTATGTCCCCAGAATCACTGGAAATATAAAACCGCAGATAAAACATGCCAGCACTGTCAGCATGGTCTATACATTCTGGTGCTTTACCAAGTTTGAATAAACGAACACTGTACGTTCATGTTAACGAATGAAGTGTTTCTTTGTCCTGTGAGCGTTGAACGTGGGATAAGGAAGGTAAAAACTGTTCTGCACTTTCTACAGAACATATTCCTATTCTGTTTCATCCCTAATGCACTCTCATATTCATACCTAGGAGCAATACAGAGTTGCCAATCCACCTACCTGCATGTTTTTGGACAGTCGGAGGAAACCACATGGACACAGCGAGAACAAGTGAACCTCCAGAGACAGTAAACGGAGCTCAAGATCAAACCGGGGACCCTCAGGCTACAAGTCAGAGCCAATCACAGGCATTTATGAAAATTATTTACCTTGAAGGAAGGTTATTTGGGGGGGGGGGTAGCAGAGTTTTCGTAGACTTTCGCAGATTTTTATTTCACTTTTCCTCTTTGGTCTGATTAGTGAATAAATACATTTTAATAAATAAGCTGACGAGGACAGAACGTTTGAAGACGAAAGGAAGTGTGGGGGGAAAACGCAAGTATGCACTTATTCTCCACATCAAGCCGAAAGCAGATGTTTCTCCTGTTCAAAGTTGGTGTCTGTAGTCAAAAGTGGTAAATGCAGCATGAAACAAAACTGACGCGTCATATTTATAGCCATTAACTACCGACAGGTTAACCGTTCAGTCAAGTAAGCTGCTTATCAGGACATTAATACTCTGATCTAGACAATATTAAAATAAAAAAAATAACTTTATATATTTTAGATAGATAGACAGACAGACGGACAGATAGATAGAATGCCTTGGTCACGAGTACCAAAAGCCCACAGAATTATTATACGAGACTGAGCAGCCCCCACCTCTGATATAAACACAGTCTGACAAATCATTAGGTTTGAGACAGACATCATCCTACACGCTCAATTCGGCGTCCTCGCTTTTCTAATCAAAGCTAACGCAGCCATACTGCTGCCGCAATCATTCCGTCTGCTCCGCCAGCTGCCAGAGGCTCCCCGAGGTGCCCCTCAGCCAGTGAATGATGATATCTGGGCTCGCTTCACACAGCATCCGAACATGATTATCCAGACTCCACACGTTCACATGCACCACCCTCTCGTAGGTCACCTCAGATGACCTTTTCTTCCGCTTGACTCGCTAAAGACCTTGACCAGCCAACATTAGCGTACGTGACAAGTGGCAAAGTGACAGCGCAACATTACAAGAGTGAGTTCTTCATTCCGTGCAACAACAAATGACGTAGTAATGCGACAAATCAAAACGAGTGGAAAAGAAAGCTTCGAAGGCTGTATCTCTAGGAAGGAGCTAGCTAGGAGCTAGCTTGCATTGCCAGTGAAGCTTGCCAAGAGCAGTAACCCTCCAGGATTTCGTGACTTGGCAATCACAGAAATTAACACGGAATCAAGCAAACTCCACAATATTCGAAAGAGCTTGCAAGGTTTTCAAATTTACCGCAGATTTAAGCTAAGACGCGTGACGTGACGTCATCACCTTTCCGGTTCACGTGCATGGAACATTAGTACAGCTAAAAAGGTCTCATCACTGCAAAAGAACCATTTCGTGCAATTGCGTCGGTAGTCTTCGGTAAAAATCGAGCATTTTGGGCCAACCCATTCCCAAAAAAGATAATAAAAACGTAAGCGAAATCCTGTACGGGACTGACCGAGCCTTGCACGTAACATATAAATCAATCAAACAACCAATCTTGACGATCTTTAGTGCTTTATTTACCCGGCGTTTAAATTACCGAGCGTTAGAAGCTACACATAGCTTCTCGTTGGAACGTGACACATGAGCAACAAGAGGCACGAGCGACTTGTGGCCGGCCAGCGTGAACATAAGAGATGTATAGCATCAAGCGGAGGTAGGCGACGAGTCTTCGGGAATTAGGGGCCTCGCTTTGTCACGGTTCATCAATAGGAGCTTGCGGTGGCGGTGACATCACACGTCGCATCATCGGGAGGACTCAGGACGCAGGTCACGACCCGTGCAGAAGGACGGGGGCATGGAAATCCTCCGTGAAGCCCTCGGCAGCGGTGTGGTTAATTATAGCCTAACTTTTGGAGATCATTTATAAAAAGGTCAATACTCACACAGAGACATGTCATAAAGGGCTGCGAGTGACAGCCATAGCTGCCACTCGAGGAGGTGATCACGTGGTGGCATGTCTACGGTTCAGTTCATGACCTCCTGTTTGGGGGGGGGGGGTCTGGTTTTGTGAATATTGCTTTGGGTTTGTGGTTAAATGGCAGTATTAGAACACACACACACACCTTTCTCAGTGCATTTTTGCACAAAAAGATTCAATATTTGAGAACTTGCGCTTCTATTTAACTTGCATGCAATAAATACAACAATACAGTATAATAAAATAAGAGAGTTGTAACATGATGCAATGAGATTATAACAAATAAACAACCATTTGCTACATGCTACCTCTGCAAAACATGACTTCCACTCCTTTTAGAAGACTTTTCACTATTTCTGAAGTTTAAAAAAACAACCTTTAACTTCACACGAGCACACAGGACATGTATTTGTGTTTATGTTTAGCTTATATAAAACAAAAAGCTAAACATGTCGTTTAACAAACAAATTACACTTTGAACTCACCTTTTTTTTTTTTTTTTTTTTTTTTTTTGCTCGCCTGTTCTTGGTGTTAAATGTAGTCCTGAGTTGTCTTTTTTCTTTTTTTTTTTCTTCTCCCCCTCGGGCGATGAGCTGCTTTAATTAGCCGCGCTGCGAAAATCTCGTCCTCTTGTCGTCCATGTGCTCCTCAACGCACACGCACGCGCATGCACACGCGCACGCACGCTCACACAGCACGCGCTCAGCCGCAGCGCCCCGGTGACGTCATAACTCCGAGTGGAAAGTGGAAAGTGGAAACGTCTCGCTTTACGCACATCTCCACAGAAGCTCGTGCCACGTCGTTCTCCTCATCATGGAGGCTCCATTGTCGAGTTGAGATGATTGAAGTGCTTTACTTTGAAGTCCTTTTCCTTCTGACCATGCCCGAAAGCAAAGATGATGATCATGATGATGATTACTAGCCATTTTCTGTACCGTTTATCCTACAGTGGGTCGCAGGGAGCCTGGAGCCTATCCTAGGGGACTTGGGGCACAAGGCAAGGAACAACCCATTACAGGGCATACTCCTACACAGACAATTTAGACATGCCAGCCAGCCTACAAGGCATCTCTTCGGACTGGGGGAGGAAACTGGAGTACCAGGAGGAAACCTCCAAAGCACAGGAAGAACGTATAAACTTCATGCACGCAGCGTGGAGGCAGAAATCAAACCCCCAACCCCAGAATTACGAGACAAACGTGCTCCCGGCATCAATCCTGACCCCATTTCTGGTTAATGTTTGTGCAGAGTTTGATTAGTATTTTTGCCCCAAATTGAGATCGGCATCCCAATAAAGTTATTGCGTCCAACCTGGCCACCCGGATGTAAATGATCTGGCTGTGCCCTTAGTGTTTGTCCTGTAATAAAATACATTGCACCTCATTCTTTTAATTATATTTGGTATTCAGATTTAGTTTAGCTGTTTTGCTGTTATAATAACTTCCACTCTTCTGGGAAGGTGTTCCACTAGATTTTGGGGCGTGGCTGTGGGGATTTGTACTCATTCGTCCACAAGAGCATTAGTGAGGTCAGGCACTGATGTTGAGCGAGGACGCCTGGTGCACAGGTAGTGTTCCAGTTCATCCCAAAGGTGTTCAGTGGGGTTGAGGTCAGGGCTCTGTTTCTGTCACTCGAGTTCTTCCACACCAAAATTGGCAAAGTATGTATTCATGGACTTTGTGCACAGGGGGCATTGTCATGTTGAAACAGGTTTGGGCTCTTTATTTCCAGTGAAGAGAAAATATAATGTTACAGCATACAAAAACATCATAGACCAGTGGTCACCAACCCTCTTCTCTGAACTCTACCTTCCTGCAGGTTTCATCTCCAACCAAAATCAAACACACCTGTTTTAACTGATCAAGAACCTCTTAAGGAAATGATTAGATTGGTCAGGTGGGCACAATTATAGTTGGAGCTAAAATCTTCAGGAAGATAGATCTCCAGGAAAAGCGTTGATGACCAATGATCTACACCAGGGGAGGGCAATCTTACCTGGAAAGGGCCAGTGTAGGTTTTCATTCCAACCAAACAGGAGCCACACCAGAGTCTATTGAAAGCCAAGATCAACTGATTAAACAGGTGGAATCAGGTGTGGCTCCTGACGGGTTGGAATGAAAACCTGCACCCACACCGGCCCTCTGCGGAGAAGATTGGACACCCTTGATCTAGACAATTCCAACTGTGTGGCACCAGTTTGGGGAAGAACCAAGTATGGATGTGATCATCATGGGTCCATAAACCTTTGCCCATATGGTATATAAGCCTTGCTACCATAGCTCTGACCTCACTCACTCTATTACTCCTGTATAATTCATGCAGACTTAATGGGTCATATTTAAGTCTCTTTTATATCATTATAGCAAATTAAAGTATTCTGACCAAATCTTGAGTAACTTATTAGGAATTTTAGGACCGTATGTGGCATTCATTGTGCACAAAGGAGGTTAACAGTGTGCTGTTATCACCGTCTCCCATCACCCTGCTTTTTGCCATTATATATCTAAAACTCTGGATTAAGGTCCTGATATCAATCTGGAAGGTTCTAGAAGATCTTTATAGAAGTTGGTAACGTATGTGGAAAAAAAAAACACACTTGAATTGTTTAATAACGATTTGATTGGGATCTTGCAATGCTTAAGGGACATTTCTAAGACTTCACAAGTCAAATGGGTTAACATGAGTGGTGGTCCTAAGTAACTTTCCTTACACTTTATATGAAATCTAAGAAAATCATTTTTATTATACAATTTATATCTGTATAGTTTATTTGGGATTAGATTAAATCTACTTTTTGCAGTTTAAGTTTTTAAAGTATTCTGGGAAGTTTCAGCTCCTTGGCGAACACCTTGAGTAAAGGCCAAGTCCTTTAACGCTCGTTCCAACACACAGTTAGACAAATGCCCAAGAAAGTGTTCTTTACACCAGTGATCCATGGCTCAGAGCCTTTAAAAGGGGTTCACTTAATGACAATGCAGCTTGAGCTATGTGCATGTCTAACACATTGACTTGAAGCAAAACACTAGTTAAAATGGACAAGCTTTGATCCTATAGCAATAAACCGACAACTCTGTCCACATTCAGTACATGCAGACACAGGAGTAACCCTCGGGCAGAAACAAACCGCTAGATGTTGATGTGAAATAATCAAGGATTTTGCCTACTTCATTCCATTTAACATCAAGTGCATGAACTGTGCTAGTAATGCAAACTTACTCAACCAATTCTGGACAGATATTTAAAAGTTCACAGTGTACCTGAGAAAAGGACAATCTTACTGGTTACTCCCTGCCAATGTAAATAGTATTACGTTCTGCTACATAACTGCTGCCAGTTTGTGGCTTTTTCCCCTAGCTTGGAAATCAAAACCAAACACTACATGCTCATGAGGACTTTATTTTGTCAAAATTCAAGAGTTGAGGTAGCTAACAGTTTCAGCACAACCGTAGTACAATGTCTAGATTCGCCAGTCATATTTTAGTCGGCGGCCATTTAGGTCTTCTTGCTCATTAGATGTGGTTAGGTCAGACCCATTATCAGAAGCTGAGCTCATTAAAGTTTGATAACGCAGGATTCATGGAATTAACCCCTAATTTGGAGTTGCACCTCCATACAGATCAAATATGAAACAAGCAACTAAAAATCAAATAAAGACTCGGTAATTTGACAGAACTGCAAGCATTGATCTGGATAGTCAAGCAGTTCTCACTCACCCTTAGGTGACACCACAGAAGAAATGAAAGCCCTTTGACTCACGTTATGCATTGCATAGCATCTAATGAAACCACACTTGGCTTGCATTTAAGAGGACTCTTACAACACCTGTGTTTTAGGGCTTTGAGTAGAGCGTTCATCTTCCCCAGAAGCAAACTGTGGCTGACGCTGCTTCTTAAGCCCTCCTGAATAAGAAGCTAAGCTAAAGTTTGTGGCAGGGAAAAAAAAAAAACCCAACCATTTAATATACTAAGCACTTAGAGACCAAACAAATTAGAATAAGCATACAGCATGACATTATGAAAGAGTGGGGCAGTTCATGATCACCTCCATTTCTGCTAATCAGGGAGCAAGACAGAAGTGACTTCCTCAGTCCCAATCAACCGTCTCTGATTCATGACAGATATTACAAATCATACACAACCGAGACCCCTAAAGTCAGTTCCAACCTTACAGCAACCCTCCCCGTGACCATTTATTCGCTTCCCAACACTGAAAAGCTCCAGTAGACCAATACATGTTACGAGATTTGTAACAGCATGTCAGAATTAGCCATCCATAATTGATGACTTTAAAAATCAAGTCAACTTTATGACTCCACTTTCATGGTCAAATTGTCTTCAGGAACACCAATTAAAAAGGTGACTCCGCATAATTGCGCAAGAACCACCTACCCGGTTCCAGGCGTGGGCATGGTGTACACTTCACATGCTTCAAGTGGATTTTATGATCAATTTAGGTGCCAAGATTGGATTCTAGCAAGAAAGAAAGACTATGCAAGTCATACTTAGTCAAATGCAATTTATAAAGAAATGTATTTATGATTGACAAATTAATACAGTATCTTAATACATCTGGAGATATGTACAAAAATTTACAAAAGAACGCGAAAAGCATTTAAGTTAAGACCAACAGTGAGTGGTACTGCTGTCCATTGCTAAATATAAAATTAAATACAAACAGTCCGAAAACCTCATGTGAAACTGAGGCAGTGTAAATGTGTTAAGGTCAAGTCTAGAGCCATGATGGGGTGCATTAGAGTTCACAAGTCCTCTCCGAGCACCATCACAATCAGTCATAAGGGCTTTAAAAGTCCCAGTCCAGCGCGCCTCAGGAGCTGCTCAGCATTTCCAGTCTCCTTTTTAAGTGCTCACACTTCTTCCTGAGCTGCTCCTTGGAGTGCACGAGCTTGCGCTCTTCAGTCTGCAGGCCCCCAATGAACTCCGTGGCCTTTTTTAAGATGACCACTTTGGCCGCCTTCTCGTTGTTGGCTACAGCCGGGACCTCGTCGCGCAGCGCGAAGAAGCTCAGCTTGAGCTCGTTGCGCCGCTGCCGCTCGAGCACGTTGTGAGTCCGCCGCTTGTCGTTGTCCTCCGAGTCCGACGCTTTGGGACTCGTGCACTTGCGGCTCGCGCCGAGCTGTCGGTGCGTCCGCGCGCCGCTGTGGTTGTCCAAGCGGAGCCGCTTGACGGCGGGCTGCTCGTTCCGCGTGCACGGCTGCGCAGCGTAGTTGTGCTGTTGGCTGGTCACATGACACCGCTTCAGCACCACCGGGCTCGAGTCGCACTTCTTGGCCGATTTCCTTTTTTCTACAGTCACGACGTCGATCTCCTCATCCTCTTCCTCCTCCTCCTCGTCATCATCGTCATCTATAGTTAAAAAAAGAAAAAAAAAAAGCTTCGTCAAATCCCAAGAAAAGCGCGCTCACCCTGAACAAAGCCACACCCACTCCGGTAAACGCCTGGAATTCTGCTTACAGTCCAGACAAGCTCGCGCAGACCACGCCCCCCCCACACGCGCGCGCGCAAGCTCTAGCGGTTTTTTAACGCTTAATTAACACTCCAAACGCGTGCGCAAACGCCTCGTCAATCGAACCTACAGTAATAATAAAATATAAACCAAGTGTGTAAATCAGCACTTACCGGATTCACTGTCGCTGCTGCTGCTGCTCCCGCTGTTAGGCGGCGTGTCCATCAGAGAGCTCTCACACTCCTTATTGAGCTTCACACCCTCCATAAGCGTGTAGGGGAACACCACTGAAGGGTCTATACAGTCCGAACCAGAGCTAACATGAACCTCTTGTAAGTAGCCGGCGTTTGAGCCCGAGTCCTCCGAGCACTCGCTTTTGGGAGTGGACGCTTTCCGGGCCGCTCGGAGAGACGCGAGCCGCTCCGACACCGCTCTCTCGAGCTTCGCCGCGGCCGAGAAGCCGCTCCACATGCAGTCCTGAATGATGATGGACTTGAGTAGAGACTGCGACGAATCCGAGTCGCAAATGAAGCTCTGATTCACCGCGTCGTCGCCGAGGAACTCCGTGACCATCTCGAGCTGGTCGGCGGTCGACGGGAAGGAGCTGGAGAACGACGAGCGCCGGCTCGGGGACAGCGGAGGAGTGGGCAGGAGCTCGAACTTCTTCCAGATGTCCTCGCTGGGAGCCGGCGGCTGGCCGTGCTGCTCCTGCTGCTGCGTGTAGAAGTCCTCCTCCTCGGTGTCGAAGTAGAAGAAGGGCTGGAACGAGTCGTAGTCATAGTCGTAGTTCTTGCTGGCCACGTTCAGCGGCATGATGACTGCCTTTTAACCGCCGAGAGAGAGAGAGAGAGAGAGAGAGAGAGAAGCGCGTTAGTTGAAAGCCACAGCACAGCCGCAGGGTCATGTTCACCTCTGCACCACTGACCTGCAGGGAAAGTCAGTCAGGTGTTCATACTAGACGAGCTCATTTGCATACACAGGAGCGATTAACCAATCAACTGACAGCACAACTCCCAACAGCTGAGATGTGTGGAAAAAAAAAATAAACCAAAATACCCTTCACAACTCAGCCCTAAATTAACCTCGACACACTAAAATAAAGCAAACTTCATTCATCCGGAATTAATATCGGAAAAGCGTTCAAATAACCACACGAGGGTTTGAACAAACAGCTCAAATAACTACACACACACACACACACACACACACACACACACACACACACACTAGTGTACTCACCGGAGCAGTGTCTGAAAAACACGAAAAACACAGGTCCACACTTAATCTCCCTGCTGAGTGAAAATAGTCCCGGGTTTTAAAGTTCACCACACCGGCGTGTCTTGAACTTTTATTTTATTTTATTTTATTTTATTTTATTTATTTATTTCTTATCCCTCCGTTTGACAGAACAGCCGACGACCGTTAACACAGCGCGCTGTGATTTCCTTCCACCGGTTACTATTCACTGCAAACCGACCACCAGCTGCCGGCCGCCTTTTAATCCTGCGGGTTTTTTTTTTTTTTCCACCGTGTATTAATCCGCCACACACACAGCCGTTTCCCGCCAAATGATCATGGCGTAGTAAAGCAAACGAATACACAGATCGTGCTTTCTGTCCTCCGGACCGCGCAGGATAACTCAGCGAACGATATCAGACGGAGCCGTTTGAGTTGTACGATCGGGTGGATTTGCGAGAATGTTTTATAAGAGGAACTATTTAGTATCGCGTAGGTACATGAGTGCGTGATGCCTGCTCAGGGGCGGAGCTCCCGAGATATTATGGGGTACTATAGAGTAGTATCACAGACCCAATGTCAACGGGTTTACTGACACTGTTCTGACATTTAACAGTCGGATACATTTAGTGTGGAGGTTTGTAAAGTAATACATACCATACACAGTTATAATAATAATAATAATAATAATAATAATAATAATAATAAATCTAGTCATATTACATCTTTTAGACAAAAATATAATAGAGTAATTTACCTGGTGTGGTATTACATTGTCGGTTGTCGTAATCATAATCGTGATTACGTCATACACATGGTCTGATGCGAAGTTAGTGAAAGGCTGATAACATTTAAGACCACTGTTACTTCACCATAGCCTGTCATTTAAGTTGAAGGAGATGGAGAGAGGTCCTGTGTAAACAGTGGTTGGGATCGCCCTCTACTGGATGAACATGGTCACACCGTCTCTGAGTCTGATGTTGGTGCCCTTTCAAATGGCTTGAATCAACAATGTATTTCAAAATCAATAGTTTTCTGATGGTCAAAATATTTCTTTCATTTTTTTGTGTGTGACAAATTTTATCTAATCCTTGCCTTAATAAGTTCTTGATCAACTAAAACAGGTGTGTTAGATTTTGGTTGGAGATAAAAAATAAAAAATAAAAAAAACCTGCAGGAAGGTAGACCTCCTGGAACAGGGTTGGTGACCACTGCTTTAAACGTATTAACAATGTCATTCATTCGTTTGTTCGTTCGTTCGTTAATCTAACCGCTTTAGTGAGAGCTGCTAACTATCCCAGGAACACTGGGCATGATGCAGAAATATGATCCAGATGGGTGACACATTGCAGGGCACTGTTCATGCATACATTCAGATTACAGCTGTAATCTTAACATAGACAATCCACCTGCACATGCTTTAGGTAGGAGACTAAGAGCTGAATATCAATTTTATTTTGCTCAATGTGTTGTGTAGTTTGCTGTTACCTGTATTGCACATATACTATAGTACTATTGCTGTAATGTGTATTTCAGATACAGACGTATTTCAAAACTTCTGAATCCTCCAGTGAGCATCATTGGAGCCATTATAAACAAGTGGAAACAACATCACTCCGTCATCAACCAGCCACGCACAGGAGCTCCTCGCAAGATTTCTGACCAGGGAGTCAGAAGAATAGTCAGCAGAGAAGCCCAAGATCCAAGGACCACTCGGAAAGAGCTCCAGAAACACTTGGAGGCAGCAGGTGCCATCATCACAGAGAAAACAATAGGCGATGCACTCTACTGCTCACGCTCATCCCGCAAGACTCCGTTACTAAAGAAAAGGCATGTCAAAGCTCGTTTAAAGTTTTCTACAATTCATTTGGATAAGCCTATGAAATACTGGGAGAGTGTAGTCTCGTCAGACGAGAGCAAAATGGAACTTTTTGGCTGTGATACTACACACCATGTTTGTAGAAGAAATGGCACTGCGCATCACCCTAAAATCACTACACCAACAGTGAAGTTTGGAGGTGGAAGCATCATGGTGTGGGGCTGTTCTTCATCACATGGTACTGACAGACTTCATATAATTGAAGGAACGATGAATGGAGCCCTTTACTGGGAGATTCTTGAGAAAAATCTGCTGCCATCCACCAGGATGGTGAAGATGAGACGTGGGTGGACCTTCCAGCAGGACAACGATCCAAAGCATAGAGCAAAGGAAACTCTCAATTGGTTTCAGAGAAAAAAATATCAAGATGTTAGAATGGTCCAGTCCATCACCTGACTCGAATCCAATTGAACAAGATTTAAAGACGATATGTTTAGAAGAACGGGCCAAAATCACACCTGAATACTGTAGACCATTAATTTCTTCATACAGGAAGTGTCTTGAAGCTTCATTACAAACAAAGGTTTCTCCACTAAGTATTAAATACATTTCAGTTAGTCTGTTCAATACCCGTGTCATTACCCCCCGTGTCATTCCTCTTTATTATAAATAACTTCATTTATGGACTTTAATGTTAGGATTTCTTTATATTTGTGGATTTCTTGAGTTAATACCAAAGTCAGGTGAAAATTTCATGTGAATAACCTCATTGGAAATGTATTTACTAAAACAAATGTTGACATGTTCAGTACTTATTTCCCCCCACTGTATATATTTTAATCATATAACAATTTTAAACTCACTTGGGAACTTTAGCAGTTCAGGACTCGTTACGATCTATTAGTTTGTTGGTTAAAATTGATATGAAACTATTATATGCGCATACAGAGAACCTGGAGGAAACGCACATGGAAACCAGTAGGAACAAACAAACACACAGATTGGACCCAGGACCCATGTGTCGCTTTCATAATTTTCAAATAAGCTAAATTTGGCTGTGTGTATATCCCTTAGTATCATCTTTGCACTGTTTTAAATTCCATGTAGTGTTTCCAAATATTTTATGAAACAATACAAATTAAAAAAAAAAAAAAACCTTTATATTTATGCTTTTTGTAATGGTGGCCAGTGGGCAAATGACAAGAGTGATAACAACCTTAAAAAACCAGTAAAGCAGGGACTTGTTTGAGATTTAGGAGGTAGTGGAGCTTCATTCATGAGTGTGAGTAGTATGACAACATTCTTTAACCATTCATCCATTCATTCTTTCATTCATCTTCATTAGGTGCTTTTCCCCTTTGAGTGTCATAGTTGAACCAGAGTCTGTTCAAGGATCCAAGGAAACAAGAAACCAAGGCAAGAATACACCCAATCACCATAGGAATTTTAGAAATTCGAAATGAAGACACTTCTATAAAAATTGTGAAATGAAATTACTATTCATTATTATTCCCTTTTATGCCATTCAATGAGTTACATAGCCATCAAATTATTATAACTGGATCTCAGCTCTGGAGCATGCTGTTGATATTAATCAAAGCTTCTCTCTCTTACATGCCTCACTAATGTCAAAACTGCCCTAAATGAAACCCCATAGATCAATACGGATGGCTTCAGCTGACTTCAAATGACACTATCCATCTAGCCAATCAGGAAAGGAGGATTTTCTACTTGCCTATAAGTCATATTACCTGCTAAAAAAAAAGCTTTAGAAAGCATGTGTGTAACCGAATGTAACTGAATATCAATCAATTATTTGAAATGAACAGACAATATGCATTCTAAATGAAAACAAATACAGATAGCATATATATATGGATATAGATGTAGGAGATGCACTATATATATATATATATATATATATATATATATATATATATATATATATATATATATATATATATATATATATATATATATATATATATATATATATATATATATATATATTTTTTTTTTTTATTCCTAAGGCATCTGGTTGAGACTAGAGGTGTCTATCAGGACTGGGATCCTGCAGGACACACTAAAATAATTGTGTGCATGGGAGCATTTACAGTGTACATTCACTCATTCATCTTTAGTAACTGCCTGGTCAGGGTTGCAATGGTTTAAAATAGGCTACAAGTTTGTTAATATTTTGATAAATAAAACCAAGTGTATTTGGTTAGAATATATCACGATCTTGTAAAAGCAAAAAGTAATAACCGCACGAGAGGAATTAAAATCAGTCTCTGACATATGTGTCGTTGAGGCCAGTTATGAACTCGAATAATTTAGCTGAAGTTGAGGAACTTATAGTTAAGAATCAGAGCCAGAATTCACACACAATGCTGACAGAGATGGCGTTTCTACCTCGGGATTTTTCCGTGTTTTATTTAATTAAATATGTAAAAACGTTCGTTTTAGACCACACCTACTTTGGATTTAAATTCAAACAGCTACAGATATACATCTTTGGAGCAATAAACAGATAGAGATACTGATAGTGTCAATGCTTTACACCCCTAACATGCATGAATTTTGTGGCATGGCCTTAAAGGGAAAATACTGACAGGAGAGCTGTATCTGCTTTTATCTTTTAAAAACCTTTAAATTAAATATCTACCGTTGACTTAACTGGCACCAAATCATTCATTATACTTTTAACTGGAAAAAGGAAAAAAAATCATTTGCAAAGGATAGGACCATTATCTATCCTTTTTTATTTATTTATTGAAGTTTTTCTACTGTCCTGGACGCAAGTAGAATTTCCCCCTAGGCGTGTGGTTGCCAAAGTCGTTTAAACTGAGATTGTAGGTAAACTCCTTGCGCATTTATCTTCAGAGGTGAGTTCATGGCTTTAGAAAATACAGTTCAACACCTGCTACAAGTCTGATTGTGATCATTACCTTTTATCAGTTAAAAACAATTAGATGTACAGCTGGGACTACCATTTGATACCATCAGAAATGTGCTTTCTATGCGTAGAAATGTTTCTTACAAAGCCAAAGCAGAGGTGTTGTAGTCACAGTAACCACTGAAACCACAACTGTTTAAATAATACATCACGACAGTATGCCCAATCAGCAATGGAGTTATAATGGCATTTAACTGCAATGAAAAATGTCAGGCATACTTTAGATATTTATGAACTAAAGAGTTAAGTAAAAGCAGAAAGAATTTAAAGTGTCATATTTCGATCCAATAAGTGCAAGCATGTCATAAACATGTCAAGGGTTACAGGGCAGCATTCCTGTTTCATTTGAAGCCTCTTTTAAACGCAGCCCAGGTATTGCTCAAGATGTCCAAATGGCATGAACTAGCCTGATTTATACTTGCAAATAGATGACTGCCTTCCTCCCCAAGCATTCTTCTAAGAAGTAGAAGCATCCCCTGGCTGTGCTATCCAGTGTTTAGGGTTCCCTGAAGCGTGTCTTGACATAGAGCCATGTTTAGGCATGAGAAGAGCCAGCTGGGTGAAGGAGAGCCTGAGGAAGAAAAAAGAAAAAGGAAAAAAAAGGGAGGGGGTAAAGGGGGGGGGGGGGGGGGGGCCGAGCAAAAAAAAAAAAAGGGGGGGCCTTTTCTGCTTTCTGTGCCCCCCAAAAAAGCCATTTCAGTGCCATTACCAATCATCTATGAAGGTTTTCAGATATAATTATGTCTAGTATCTGCCTAGTGTCAGCAAGTTGTAGCAACTGGACCCGTGTTAAAAATCTTTCGGGGTGAACTGCATCACCTACATAGTGTAGTGTTATTTTATTCTTTATTCTTTTTTTTTTTTGCACTCGGCCTTCCAACTCTACAAAATTCGAATTCTTTTTGAAGATATTGTCGGTGCAATACTTTGTCTACAATTTGTGGACTCACTCCTTTTAAATCTACTTCTGTATTAATGTGCTTCTCTGTTTTGATGCTCTGACTGGGTTAGAGTTTATTTTATTTGATTAGTTATTTTCTTTTTATTATTATTATTTTAAAATATGTTACACTGTGTAATATTATTAGTTATAAGTCTTTAAAAGGTAAGGACATTATATTTGTTAGAATGTGCAGACTATTTATTAGATTTGAAGTCAGTAGGGGACTTTTATTGTACTGGAATTTTTTTTGTTTAGGTAATTTTGTTTAGCTTACTCTTTGTCCACTTTGTGGACAACTCTAGGTGGGAAACACTGCTGTCTCTCTTGTTTTATGGAGACTTTGGGTGTGTGTCCCTCTTCCGCAACAATTGGCTATTTATATTCCTATGTTTACTCTATTTAAATGGTGCCTGTTCTTGGGTTTTATAATTTTTTATATAACCAGCGACAGCTATTGAGTAGCCAGGATGAGCCGGGGGAGGGCAGGGGGATTTTTATTTTTTATTTTATTTTTTCTTCTAAAATGAAAGATTTGGGAAAGGGAAGGGAGGGGAGATAAGGTAAATGAATCACATGAACATGAATCATATGTAAATGAATCACATGCATGAATATGAATCACATGAAAATGAATCATATGTAAATGAATCACATGTAAATGAATCATATGAAAATGAATAAATAAACAAAGGCAAAAAAAAATAAATAAATAAATAAAAATCTAAAAATGTCTGTCAGAATACATTGTGGCTGAAATCTATAAAGCAGGCAAAAATGACCAAAATGAAGTGTTTCAGCCAGTAACGTAGAGTCTCCGCCAAAAGTCCTGGATGTTGTTTACCACAACTAGATGTAAATATCATGAAATAAATCCTGAAATTCTTAACTATCATCTCGTATTCATGTTTTAAACCCAAATGGCTTCAATGTAGACCAAAAATCAAAGAATTGGTGTTGACTTTGGTAAGGTGCTGTGCTTTGACAATCGATTCATTAAGAAAACATAAGTATATTGTCTTAAATATTAGATTTCTTTCTAACTTTGCCTCAAAATGCAAAAAACATGTATCAAGGTGAGGAGCCAGTTTAACAAACATGGTGATAGTGGCAAAAACTGCTTAAAATGCCTAAAAGCATGCTAGCTAAGTATGATTTTTTTTTCTCACCCACCACACGGGGAATGTCACACTGATCACGTTATTGATAGCTACATGTCGTAGCAAAATGGATGTAACGCTAATCAATTCAGTTTGTAATCAGAAACCGTACCATCACATCATCATCAAAACAGAGAATCGCGCTTACACAGATAACAGCGGACAGTTTTAAAATGTTTAAATGACTCAATAAAAAGACATTAATAAACATGGCTAACAGACAAATGGCTAACAGACAAATCTCACTGAATGCATCAGTGATTCATTTCCCGCCAACGTAAAACCGAGTGAAGTTATAATAATGACGATGATGAAGATGCTTGTGTTTAAAACCCGCAAGTAACTATGACCTCAGCTGAAGAAACTGAGACTAAAATGGATGATGCTGATCATCAAAGTGATACCTTATTTTCCACTATAAACTTCTATTTCTTAATTTTTTATTATTTTTAAAAAAATATATAAGTAGGTTAACTTAGGGCTTCTTTAAATCCAATTTCCCGACCCTTGTAACTTTGGGGTTTAAATTTGTAGCTTGTTTTAACTTGTGATTGATAAATGCACAAATAAGACACCAAATTCAGTGACTTATTTTTCAGAACGACATGCAAGATGTTCAAATATGATCGTTATGGGTTTCCCCAGGCCGCACGACACATATAAGCAGACTTTGAAAGAAATAAGAGTGGCGTGTAATGATAATATGGAGCTCCAAGAGTTACTCCAGAATAAGATTGGCGCTCCAGGCAAGATGGCCAGTGTAAAAGGGTCTGTGTTAACGGGTGAAGGTTCACATGTTTTGCTCACATGACAGGGGTCATTGCAAAACTTCAGGTACTCACCAGAGGGCACTGTTTCACTACAATGAGGATAAAATAAATAAATAAATAAAAAACAGAACAAACCAAAAAAGTCGGCACAAGTAGGCCTATAGTTAGTTATCTTTAAGGAATAAACATATTTTGAGATTTGCTAGATAACAGGTAATTAAAACATGACGTGTTCGTTCCATTATATTTACTGAAATGATCTTTGGGTCAGTGATTTCATTTGTATCAGTCTCCAGAACAATTCTGCTGTTACACTGTTACTAAATACCCGTGTTTGCTTTAGAGGAAGTGAATAATCTAAGATGAAACATGTGGTTACATTGTCACCCTTTAATCATTGTGGAATAAAGCGGTCATTGTCTGAACTGGACAACTGTAAAAGGTCTGAATGTCTACTGTGCATTTCCTCTGCTTTGGATCAAGACGTAACGTTTAATATAAAAGGAGCATGGCCAGACAATGCTCATCATCACAAACCAAATAAAAAACAAACAAACCGAATGCTGGTACGCTGTAGACATCATAAATACTTGTGCAGAAATGTATCATTACAATAGTATAGGACAGGAAAAGGATGACCAATCAGACTTCATAGTGCTTACAGGGTATCCCAAGAGTCTCCATACTAACTAATTAACACTAGCAAAATGTCTTCCCAAATTTTTCCCACCTAGTTTATATAATATATTTTTTTTCAGATGACATAAGAACAGAATATCGAATAGAAAAAAAAATGCTCAAATTATATGTTTTTTTTTTTTTTTAAATACTGCAACAGACATGAGCATGTAAAGCAAATGCACGGCAATATCCTCCTTCCCTTTCGCACCAAATACAGACTTCACATCACCCATACAAAAAGGTACCAGAGTTTATACATCTATGACATTGCATATTAAAAAATAGTGCCTCTAAAATGGCCCGCACACTTCAACCACTTGTCACTCTGAAGCCATTTCGTCATTCATTTACTCATGCTATTAATCTAATACGCACTCCAACCTGATTTTAAAAAAATAATAATAATCTGACCATGTAAAGATGTATATTTGTGTGCGACTGTATAATTAACTCTATTTTAAACATTTCTAGCATAAAAGGTCTCAGCTGTTCAACATTCGGGTTTAGAGTTCCTGGAAAGTCATATCTTCTCTTTACGTTCTGCAGTGTATGCGAGATAAAAAGAACAACCGAAAGATATTCACATTCCAAGAAGATGAAGTTAGTGTGTGTGTGTGTGTGTAGTATATATATATTTTTTTCCACATCAGGGTTCATAAACGTTTAGGACGGCAGCACGGTAGAGCTCAGAGCATTGATGAAAAGCAGTTAACACGCGTAGCTTTGGTACAAATTGATATCTTGACTGTCCGTCATGTAGAGATTCCCGACAACAGCTGCAAAACATCTACGGAGATACACACACACACACACACACACACACACACACACACACACACACACGTGTGTGTGGTTGAATGACATTTAATACAATAGAAATGTGGGTCCTTTCTGTCTTTCGTGATGGCTAACTACGGCTCCCTTTTCAAGCATACTCCATGTGCTCAGTGCACAGGTGGAAAGAGCAGCAACAGGGGGCAGTAAGCGATTAAAACACTGCCCTGCTAAGCAAAAAAAATTAAAAATCCCTGGATCCACTCCCCTCAACATTTCCTCCCACACGCACTGAACATAACCAGGAGGAATGCGCATGAGGCTGACGTCTCCTAAAAACCACCAGGTCACTCTTCTTCCTCGTCCTCCTCCCGCAGCTCAACGACGTCATTGATCCGGCGGCCAGAGCGCACCTCGTTCATAGGAGCCGAGTCCTCTCCCTCGATGGTCACCTCCCCATCACAATCTTTCTTCTTTTTCTGGGAAGTGGAATATAAAAGGCATTTTTTAAAAACTGTTTAAACCTTGCTGAAAAATTGATCAACCTGAAGGGTGTAAAAATGGAAGAGGGAGGAATGTTGGCAAGGGAGAAGCGAAATGTATAAGCATGCTAATAACACATAGTAGCTCACAATAATATAGAGTGCCTTCCAGAATTATTGGCACCTTTGAAAAAAAAAAAAAAAAAAGCATACAGTGGTGCTTGAAAGTTTTTTTGAATCCTTTCGAATTTTCTATATTTCTCCATGAATATGACCTAGAACATCATCAGAAAAGTCCTAAAACTTGATAAAGAGAGCCCAATTAAAGAGATAAATATTATGCTTAGTCATTTATTTATTGAGGATAATGATCCAGTTACATATCTCTGAAGGGTAAAAGTATGTGAACCTTTGCTTTCAGTATTGGTGTGAGCCCCTTGTGCAGCAATAACTGCAACTAAACGTTTGTGGTAACTGTCGATCAGTCCTGAACATCTGCTTGGAGGAGTTTTAGCCCGTTCCTCTGTACAGAACAGCGTTAACTCTGGAGGATGGTGGGTTTCCAAATTTACATTTACATTTATTCACTTAGCAGATGCTTTTATCCAAAGCGACTTACAAATGAGAAAAATACAAGCAAAGTGATACATCAAGCAGAGAACAATACGAGTAGTGCTACTGTACAAGATCTGTTAACTGAGTTCCAGAGGAAGCAAAATGCACAGAGTAGAGATGTAAGTGAGTAAGTGAGTGGATTAGGTGTTCACGGAAGAGGTGGGTCTTTAGCTGTGTTTTGAAGATGGTGAGAGATTCTGCGGTCCGGATTGAGGTTGGAAGTGCATTCCACCACTGAGGAACAGTTAGCATGAAGGTTCTGGAACGGGACCTCGCGCCACGCTGAGTGGGAACTACTAAACGTCGGTCGCTAGTCGATCGCAGATTGCGAGAAGGAACGTAGGCCTTCAGGAGAGAGTTGAGGTAGGAGGGTGCTGTTCCAGACAAGGTCTTGTAGGTAAGCATCAAGGCCTTGAATTTGATGCGGGCAGCTACAGGAAGCCAGTGGAGGGACAGGAAGAGGGGTGTGACATGGGTTCTCTTGATGTTTCCTCACATGAACTGCTTGCTTCAGGTTCTTCCACAACATTTCTATTGGATTAGGGTCAGGACTTTGACTTGGCCATTCCAAAAACATTAACTTTATTCTTCTTTAAACGTTCTTTAGTAGGACAGCTTGTGTGATTAGGATCATTGTCATGCAGCATGACCCACATTCTCCTGAGATTCAGTTCACAGACAGATGTCCTGACATTTTCCTTTAGAATTCACTGGTATACTTCAGAATTCATTGTTCCATCAATGATGGCTAGTCGTCCTGGCCCAGATGCCGCAAAACACACCCAAACCATGATACGATCACAACCATGTTTCACAGACATGATAAGGATCTTATACTGGAATGCAGTGTTTTCCTTTCTCAAAACATTTTCCTCAATCAATAAATGACCAAGTATAATATTTTTGTCTCATTGTTTAATTGTGTTCTCTTTATCTACTTTTAGGATTTGTGTGAAAATCTGATGTTGTTTTAGGTCACATTTATGCAGAAATATAGAAAATTCTAAAGGGTTCACAAACTTTCAACAGCAACTTGCCTACTATTAGATTTTTTTTTTATTTAATTTTTTTTACATTTATTAATGAACGACACGTCAAACTTTTTAGCCATTTATAGCTACATTTAATGTTATGGAAGGACCACAAAACAAGTTAGTACCTGTTATTAATTACATTATAGCACCTATAGTGGATACAAAAAGTCTACACACCCCTGTTGAAAAATCTGTTTTTTCTGTAAAAAAAAAAAAAAATGAAACCAAGATAAATCATGTCAGATCTTTTCCCACCTTTAATGTGATGAAAAACAACAAAATTTTAAAACAAATAGAAAGTTTTAGTGAATCAAAGAAAAAGAAAAACATTTGTTGCATGGTATTAAAGGTAAGGAAATGATTGGTGATGAAATATTGTATCCTGGTTGAATTTTTGACATAACAAAAACCCGCAATTTTATCAGGGGTGTGTAGACTTTTTGTATCCACTGTATAAACATTTGTTCCCTCACCTGTCTTTACTTTGCTCTCTCCCTTGAAGTTAAAACCACCCCCACCCCTAGGCTATGATTATGGATAGGCTTGGCAATAAGAAGATTGCCAAGACCCTGACCCTGAGCTGAAGCATGGTGGCCAAGACCATACAGCAGTTTAAGAGGACAGGTTCCACTCAGAACAGGCCTTGCCATGGTCAACCAAAGAAGTTGAGTGCACGTGCTCAGCGTCATATCCAGAGGTTGTGTTTGGGAAATAGACGTATGAGTGCTGCCAGCATTGCTGCAGAGGTTTAAGGGGTGGGGGGTCAGCTTGTCAGTGCTCAGACCATTGTCTACCTGTCAGCCTGTCAGCGTTGCACACTGCATCAAATTGGTCTGCATGGCTGTCGTCCCAGAAGGAAGCCTCTTCTAAAGATGATGCACAAGAAAGCCCGCAAACAGTCTGCTGAAGACAAGCAGACTAAGGACACGGATTACTGAAACCAAGATAAACTTATTTGGTTCAGATGGTGTCAAGTGTGTTTGGCTGCATCCAGGTGAGGAGTACAAAGACAAGTGTGTCTTGTCTACAGTCAAGCATGGTGGTGGGAGTGTCATGGTCTGGGGCTGCATGAGTGCTGCCGGCACTGGGGAGCTACAGTTCATTGAGGGAACCATGAATGCCAACATGTACTGTAACATACTGAAGCAGAGCATGATCCCATCCCTTCAGAGACTGGGATGCAGGGAGGTATTCCAGCATGATAACGACCAAGATGACCACTGCCTTGCTAAAGAAGCTGAGGGTGAAGGTGTTGGACTGCCCAAGCATGTCTCCAGACCTAAACCCTATTGAGCATCTGTGGGGCATCCTCAAACGGAAGGTGGAGGAGCACAATGTCTCTAACATCCACCAGCTCTGTGATGTCGTCATGGAGGAGTGGAAGAGGACTCCAGTGGCAACCTGTGAAGCTCTGGTGAACTCCATGCCCAAGAGGGTTAAGGCAGTGCTGGAAAATAATGGTGGCCACACAAAATATTGACACTTTGGGCCCAATTTGGACATTTTCAATTAGGGGTGTACTCACTTATGTTGCCAGCAGTTTAGGCATTAATGTCTGTGTGTTGAGTTATTTTGAGGGGACAGCAAATTTACACTGTTACACAAGCTGTACACTCACTACTTTACATTGTAGCAAAGTGTCATTTCTTCAGTGCTGTCACATGAAAAGATATCATCAGATATTTACAAAATGTGAGGGGTGCATTCAACAGTGCTGAGAAACAACAGGATATATATTTTAAAGAATATTTTTCTGCATCCATCCATCCATTTTCTACCGCTTACTCCTTCTTCACAGTCACAGGGGAACCTGGAGCCTGTTTTGCTGCATCTTTTATTAAATTTTTCTTTTTAAGGAACACTGTATAATACTGGGAAGGGATTACTGGCATGGATGCCACAAGTTGTGGGAAACCTTCCTTTTAGATTTTGGTCCATGTTGACATGATTGCATCATGCAATTCCTGTAAATGTTTCAGGTGCACTTTCATGCTGTGAATCTCCCGTTCTACCACATCACAAAGATTGAATTCAGAAGGTCACTGAAGAACACTGATATCATTGTTATGTTCATGAAACCATTTGGCTTTGTGATGGTGCAATATCATGCTGGAAGTAGCCATTTTAAGTCGGGTAAATTGTGCCCACAGGATGCACGAGGTCAGCTACAGTACTCAAATAGACTGCGGCATTCAAGCG
Organism: Ameiurus melas; assembly: GCA_012411365.1. Classification (NCBI taxonomy): domain Eukaryota; kingdom Metazoa; phylum Chordata; class Actinopteri; order Siluriformes; family Ictaluridae; genus Ameiurus; species Ameiurus melas. The sequence continues at coordinate 31,829,525 of CM022756.1, forward strand.
ATGATTGATTGGTTTTAATGTGCCCAAAGTGTGCCAAGAAAACATTCCCCAGATGATTACACCACATCCACCTGCCTGGACTGCTGAAACAATGCAGGTTCGGTCAATGGATTCATGCAGTTGGCACCGAATTCTGACCCTACACTCTATGTGCCTCAGCAGAAATCAAAATCATCAGATCAGGCTATATTTTTCCAGTTTTGGTGAGCCTGTGCCCGCTGCAGCCTCAGATTTCTGTTTTTGGCTCACACAATCCGAGTTACAGTAGCCTTCCTGTCGGCTTGATATTAACAAGGCGTTGCTATCCACAGAACTGCCACTCACTGGACTTTTATTAAAGTACTCAAACCAGCCTGTCTGGAACCAACAATCATTCCAGGGTTAAAATCACTAAGAACACATTTTTCCCCCATTCTGATGGTTGATGCGAATATTAATCAAAGCTGCTGCCCCGTATCTACATAACATAATCTACCACATGATTGGCTGATAGGATAATTGCACGAATGTGTAAGTGCACAGGTGTTCCTAAAAAAAAAGGGGTTCTGTGAGTGTATGTGAACATGCTATATCAAGCCTGTATTGAGCATTGAGCTTGGCCTTCATCAGTTCTACTTTGAGTAGATGAATGGCAAAACACATTCAAAGCTCAAGTCACGTTCATTAGTATTAATAGACACGTGGACATGGGTGAGCAAAGTGGCTTTAAGTATAGTTAATGAAATGAAACCAGGCCACGGGACAGAAATTACAAAGGACACAGCTGAAATACGAAGAGTATGATGAGTACGATCTCTTATGATGAGTAACCAGGCCTTAAGGTTTGGTGGTATCTCACCTGCTTCCGGTAGACATAGCAGGCTGCAATCGCTACCATTGTAGACTCTCCAAGGAAGCCAGCTAAGAGAGATCCAACCCCCAGAGTAGCTCCATGCACCCTGAAGTGTACACAGCTTGGACTTAGTAACAGCACTGAAAATCTCGGCATATACTTGGCATATATTTGCTTTAATGGAGACCAATATTCATATTTATTTCATTCGTTCTTTGAAAAGTATACCAGTGATTCTTAAATATTTGGTTTAACTGACTGGTGGAGAACATGTTTGATCAATAGCCTGTTCAGTGACAATACAATTGACATTTTATGAAGTACAGTGGAAGAATGTGGGACAAAGAAGTACTGTCGCTATGTGTGAACAGCAGAATGGCACTCTCCCATTGGAGTGCAGCAGTAATCTTGAGAAAGATGACACTAAAGTAGAGAGAAAAACTACTCTGTATGGTTAATTTATTAATTAACACCGATGACTACTCAACATAAATTCAAAATGAAAACTTTTGTTTTAATGTAGTGACAGTGGTCATTCACAAATAGTCTGACCAGTGATGCAACTATTAACGCAATACTAGCATTACAAAATATGGTGTGGAAATGTGGTCATTTTAATATAATTATTTGTAAGACTGACGCTGATTCAATGTGTATTCATCCATTCATATTCATCCGGTTCAGGGTTGAAGTGCATCCAGAACCTTTGCAGGGAATACTGGGTGTGAAACCTGAATACACCCACCATGCACGCACTCATTCACACCTAGGGGCAATTTAGCATAGCGAATAAATCTACTAGCATGGGAGGTAACCCACATGGACACATTCAAAACTACACAGAGAGGAGCCCAAGCTCAGGATTGAAATGTTGTACCTGGAGCTGTGTCTGAAGTATTTGCAATACATTGTGTGGACCTTCATGAGTGTTTAAGAAGGAAATAAAGCATAATGGGGCATGCTAGTATTTGGGGGGCGGGGATCAACCATGGGATGGTGTAATGCAGTGAAGGTCCATTATATTCCAGTACACACAAAGGTGTTTTATTATTTTTTTTTAATCTTATACCACAGAAATCTGGCAACAATTACAATTTTAACGTGTTAATGAACAACACTATGCTTTTTAACCATTTCAATTTTATGACATGCCATTCTTTAACCCTTTCTCTCAGTACACTGGCGTTCCAGTCCTGTTGATGTTTGATAAAATTTTACGAAAAGGAAACATTAGTCAGCAGCACTATGTGGTCATTAGAAGTACAGAGAAAAGCAGAACAAAGGCAGGAGCTGACACTCACCCCATGTAGGGCAGCACGACGAGGCTGGTGATGAGAACGATGATTCGCAGAACAGAGCTCGGAGCCAGGACGAAGGTTTTCTTCAGGGTCATGAGCCAGCCAGTTAGGTGAGCACGCACCGTCACTTTTCAAACAATAACAAAAAGCAGGTCATACTGAATTATACCAAATTGAGCTCAAATAAGACAGACTTATTGGACAGAATAAACACTGCCATCAGGTGGAGAGCAACAAAGATCAGGCCAAGAGCAAGACGTGTAATAGTCCGCGAGGTCACAAAGGAACCCAGGGTAACTTCTAAGCAATTAAAGGCCTCTCTCACGTTGGCTAATGTTAATGTTCTTGAGTCCACCATCAGGAGAACACTGAACAATGGTGTGCATGGCAGGGTTGCAAGGAGAAAGCAACTGCACTTCAAAAAGAAACATTGGATCATTTTCCTCAATAAATAAGTTATCAAGTGTAATCTGATGATGTTTTAGGTCATATGTATGCAGAAATAGAGACAATTCAAAATGGTTCAGAAACTTTGAAGCACCAGTGTGTGTACCAGGAAACGATCTTCACAACACTGCAATAGAAAACCAAATTTTTGGTTTCCCGAAGGACTTTCCGTTCCTGATTCTTCAGCCACAATAAACAAAATAATAATGTTCTACAGCAAACATCCTTCCATCTGATGCTAATATTTATGGTGGATTTTTTTTTTGTTCTCTGTGGCACCAATAAAATAGTTAAAGATCCACCAATCAAAGGTGCATTTAGGATAGTGATTTTCAACGTTTTCGTCAGCGGAACCCCTTCAGACTGCCATTAAGTTTAAAAAAATGGTAATAAACAACAAAGCTTTATACTTAAAATCGGAAATATATTAACGTTTAACTTGAAATAATATCTTTTATATTTTATGTGACATTTCTATCACGGTCTTATGGATACTTCATTCTATAGCATCACTATAAACAATCTTTCTGTCCCTCATAGTGGTCGAATGTAGTGATTTTTAGAGGTTGTTATGCTCCTTAATAACTACACTACTCTCGTTTTGGTCTCTGTATTGCAGTTTTTGGTACAAAAGCGATTGTATTTTTTCGGTCTTATATGTCCCTTTTTGGTTGTTTCCCTGCATGAGCAAAGAAATAAGAACAAAATGTGTGATCACTGATTTTTTTTACCACATCATATTGTTGTACCATACTGTCTGATGGGAAAGCACTTTTATTTCTCTCTCACTGCTTTGCCCTATGCCCTCTACTTACGACTATCCTCTAAAAGTGTTGACCATAAACCATTGCTCCTTACAGTATGGCTCCTCTGACAGCAGCGAATGTTTCCTGCTAAACTTTCACCAGAGAAGTATTACATAACACCGTGACTCATCACGAATCCCCTACTGCTCCTCTCACTCAGGCTATCCCCCCAGGGTTTTGTACTAGGTTCTTACTGTTCATAATTTACGTTCTCTCACTAGGTCAGATCATCAGTCATTGTTGTCTCATGCTGATGACACCCAGATTTATACATCTGCATGTTTTTGATGAAACACATGCCATCAGCTCATCAGCTCTGCCTGTATCCGTGATGTAAAAATTTGATTAAAACAGTGATTTCCTCAAATGAGATCATGATTTCTGGGCCACAAACACTTATAAAAAAGTCTTCACCGGCTGCCTGTCTCATGCCGTGTTAAGTTTAAAATCCTTCTCCTGATATATAAAGGTCTCAATGTTCTGGCACCTTGTTATATATGCGATCTGCTCCAGCACGCGCTCTTTGTTCTACTGATTCCACATTGTTGTCTGTCCCTAGATTTCATCTTATACACATTTGGTTGGAGATCCTTCAGAGTCGTTGCACTTCAACCGTGGAACTCTCTACCTCAGAGCCTCCGTGACTTTTATCTCCTCTATTTCTATCTTTAAATCTTAGCTTAAAAGCCCATCTTGTCTCAGCGCATTATCGGCCTATTACTGATTGATGTTTTATTTCCCCTAACGTAGCTGAGATTGTAACTTCTGTTGAAATATATTGTATATTAATGTACTTTTTTCCTGTTAAATGTATACGGAGTGTAAAGTGTCCTTAAGCCCGTGGAAAGGCGCTATATAAATAAAACGTATTATTACTATTACATGTGAAGTGACTCAGCTGCTCTGAGGGCAAACTCCTATGTGTATACAGATATACGTCCGTGAGTGTGTGCACAGAGAATATGTTCGGTGCTTTACCTGGAATAGGAAAGAAAGAAAATATTTGTAATGGGGCAACACAGAGCTCAGCAAAGGCACGGTCCACGCCTATGATGTCCACCAGGATCCGCTCAGAGATGTGTGGTGTCCAGAAAACCACGAAACAGAGCTGTACAAACGAAACACAGATACCCAATAAAATGCTACGAAGCTATTTTCAGATTTTGCCATTATTAATCTTGAGAACAAAAAACTGAAGCACCATAGAGGAAACCTTCACCAGCAGAGCATAAAAAGCTGATGATGATGAATTTATGTAGCTTTTATTTTTAGTACAATTTCCTCTGACTAAGTGCCACATGACTAGTCACAGGAACCTGCTGTCCCATAATGATGGCATGCAGAGGAAAAAAGTCGAAACCCTATTGTCGATGATGCACTTGAGCTATTTTGTCTGGGATTTATTTCACATTAATTCATCACCAGTAACTTCTTTATCCTAGTCAGAGTTCCCGAAACACTGGGCAGTAGCGTAGCTGGGAGGGATTCCGGGTTATTAAATATTTTATGGCAGTTCCAAATGCATACTCGTGGGTGTTTTATATTAAACACATACAGCTGATTATATGTGTGTCAAATAACATGTTTTGTACACTAATTGTGCTATAATGACGATCATAAAAAGGTCAACTGAGTCATTACTACAATTTCATATTTAACTGCCCCAAACGTCAAATGAACAAATCCCTTAGTGTTTTTTTTTTTGTTTGTTTGATTGGCCATCAGCTGCTATGGTGAGAAACAGGATTAACCAGTATCATGCGATAGCAACATAAATGAATCAAAAACAAAATTGCCACAAAATAGCTCAAGTGTAGTATCATCTATGATAAGATTCCATCTCCAATATTTTACCACATAATATTTGAAAAAAAGAAAAAATAAATAAAGTGTTTCCAGCACTAATGACACCCTCTACACCAACATCTAGATGTGGGTCTATGTGTTCATTTAATCTAAGCACTCCTAATTCTGACTCTCAGAAACCATCAGCTCATTGCAGTCGTCAGTATGCACAGTTAATTGACCACCAAAAGTGTTTGACACACTACTTCTACTTCACTTAACCATTTTACTTACATAACTAGTAGATTACTGGACAGCTATATCTGAAAATATTAAAGTGCTGGTAATATCGCAAAAATAAATCAAATAAATAAAATTCAGCACTTGCCTTGCTTCACCAAAATTAAAACGAGTCCAGTCGCCTTGACTTGGTTACTTCTAAACATCTAAATCGACCTGGGTACATGAAAATTTTCAGTCTGTGGGCTAGCTCTTTGTAGCTCTACTGTGGTATAGGCTTTGTGAAGTAACAGCCCTATGAGCAACACCCCGGCAAATGTCTGGAAGCAAGCGTCCATGACGCATAAGAAAATGTTCTGTTATGGCCCTCAGGCTCATTAAAATGTGTTTGGAACACTCCTTAGAGAAATAAATAAATAGTATAAAAAAGTTGCACAAGGTAGAGTAGTTGTTGCTGTAAATCACTGGGTCAACAGACTGTGGTCCAGATGCAAATTCATTTAAATATTTCAGCAGAGCAAACGGAGTGCAAATACTGTAGCAGTGTAGTTCAGCGGCTTGGGTTTTCTAAACATTAACCAGAGCGGCTTCTGTAGCAGATCCTCCTTTGCAGCCAGTCACATGATTTACGTCAATTATTCACATCAGACCAGAGACGAGTTAAGATTATTTGAAGTTCAAGTTATTAAAAACAACGCAGCAGGACATGTATGAATGAAAATCTTTTGTATATTCAAGATACGCCTAGCTTAGACGTTCAAAACTCATGAATATACAGTTCAATAAATATCCGACATAAATAAATAACACACGTACAGCACAGCTGATTATATACGTGTTTTGTACAGTAATTGTGGTATAATGATGATCATAAAACCACTCATGAAACCTACTAGACCAACAAGTATGGGTCTATCTGTACATTTTATCTAAGCACTCCTAATTCTGTCTCTCAGAAACCTTCACCTCATCGCAGTCCTCACCATTTCCTCCTATAACATCTTAAAAGTGGACAGTTAACTGACCAGCAAAAGTGGTTGACACTTTGACACTACTGCTACTAAGACGATACACAAATATCAGGTTATTATAGGATCAAATAGCAATATATAGTAGTATAAAAAACAAAACAAAACAAAACCTGAGTTCCAAATTTAAGGTCAGAAAACAGAGGGCTTCACGTTCATAGATTTTCATTTCAATTACCTTCTCGGGTCTCACCAGCGAATTGACACCTTGGCTTTATAAAAAAAAAAAAAAAAAACAATAAACCCATCGACTAAACACTCAAAACAAAGTGTTTAAAGACTAGTTATTCAAATAGTTATTAGATGTCTAATTTATTTGAGATCTGTGGTGCGAGTCAAAAGAGGTAATGCGACGCAGACGCACTGGTGTCAAACAAAACACTTCAGATGGCCTTATTTATAGCCATGAACTAATAATTAATGGTTAAGCATTAAATAGCAACTGTTAATGCCAATAACTCGTAGAAGAAGTTTATCCAGACCTTTGAAGGAATTTGATGTAAATGAACCATTAACAATTTGAGCCGAATACCCCTGCTCTAAACGATGAAAGTGACACAACTAAGAATGAACCGAGTAGAACATATTGGAATCGATGAAGCACCTCAGATGAGGCTAGAAACATCCTTAGCACAAGTCCAATCATCTTAATTTTTCTGTAAATGCTATTATCAGATGCTGCTGATTAGCTTTAGTGTGAATTATACAACAGTTAGCTACGGCCCACTAATCTGATTGGACGATTGCTTATATTTAGTATAACTAAATTTAGGAGACGTTTCACAGTTTTTAATCACACCGCTTGTATCCGCCACATTAAATTCCAATTCTAGCAACCGTTTTGTTACATTGAAACTGTTACTACAGTCGAGATAGCATCATCAGTTTTGTGCTGTGTTGCCCTTCTTCTTATGCTGTAGCAGAGTAAAACAGTCATACAGAAGTGTATCGCGAGCATGATTAGACGATAACGATCGTAAACGTCAGGATGTTTTCCTCTAAATAGGCCTCTATCCTTATTCCAGTCTCCTCTTTTTTTGTTTATACGTAAATATTACACTCTGTCAAATGGCAGTGGAGCGCTGTAGACATGCCGGTGCGTAGTAGAGATGGAGGCTGGGAAATGATATAACTGGACTGGATTCAAGTCAGTGATGTGAAGTAAAGTATAGAGTTCCGCTGGCTCCATGTGTTAGGAGCAGGTGCAGTGTGAATAGGACTGATGTACGATTTGTATGCAGAAGTCATTTACGAAGACTTTAACATCAGATTCACAGAGAAGCCACAATAAGGATGAGCAGGAGGAGGAGATGAGGGTGAGGGTGAAGCAGCACTTACTGTGATCGACAGAGCCAAACAGACAAACGTGAAACGCTTGATGTGCGACTTGGAGACCGTCGTACCAAAGTTCGCCAGCTTATTGCTTGGGTTGTTCTAGGAGAGGGAAGAAAGTTTAATTGTTAAAAATGGTCATTTAGTCATATACAGACTCAAGTGCCTGTGACGTGTCGTGTGTCTGCGTTTGCTGAGGCAGCATGACGCAGATGCAGTAAACCAGTCACGCAGAAGTGAAGCACAAAGATCAGTAGAAGATAACGATCATAAACGTCAGGAAGTCTTTCACAAAGTGAGCCTCTATCCTAATTCCTCTGCCTTCTCGGTTTTGTTTACCCATAAATATTACATTCTCTCAAATGGCAGTCGCGCACCATAGACATGCTGGTGCCGACAAAAGCAGCAGGGGTGGAGGCTGGGAAAATTCCACTTCACGTACAATTTTCGTGGTAAAAACAGGTGTTTTTCGGAGGTGGATATTGTCACTGGAATTAATTTCTCCACCTACTCAAATGCTAAACTGGTGCTTTAGTTTGGCACGCAAAGCATACTGACTTACACCAAGTGCGTGGAAGAGTACGATGGCTAATAAGTATCGCACATAGCCAGAAGTTCTAATTTACATGGTTATACGTCTTCTGTTTTACATTCCGGACGGAGTAAAGAAAGCCTTACCTTATCAAAGGCAGGATAGATAACACGGAGTTCAGTCAACCACCCGTAGGGCATGTGACCCACAGGATACGTGGCTGTCAAAACTGCAACTGCCTAGAAATAAATACAGATAAAGAAATGCTCTTATCAAGATGTCTAATAATGTCACCGTAGTTTGTAATTTATCAATCAAACTAACAAACTTCACGATGGCCACAGTTTGTTTGAGCCCCCTCCTTCACACTTAATTGTTTGAAAGGTTGGGGTCAGATATCTGCGTTATGTAAACACCTAGTGGCCAAATCTAAAGAACGAGTTCATGGCAGACTTCAAGCATGAAGGTTCGATCTGCAGGTAATCATTTGTAATCGATTTCCGCAAGCATAGAAAAACAAACCATTTCTGATTGGGCAAAGGAAACGGACTGCATAACGGCCAGATCATAAAAACGAATGATAAAAAAAAAGGCAGATACTACAAATCAGAAACACATGTGCACCACAGTGTCCTTGTTTTTACATGGAGAAAGAGAAATGTGTCACCCTGAACTCTCTAGACGAGTTATTTCACAATTACCTGAAAATAAAAATGCTCATTACATTTGACACAACAGCTGACAACAGCCCAGGTCACCGGTGTTATATGGTAATTACAGAGCTGTAAGAGAGGCATAAACTTATTTTAAGCATTCGGCTGCCATCAAGCATCATAAATGCAGTGGCACTCGAGAACACAAGTCACAGAAAAAACGTCCACGAAGAATTAGAATTGGGATCAACATTGTGTGCGCCAATAAACTTAAAGCAAGAGTCTTCCTGTGCCTTCTGAAATACTGAAATAGCTGAATATTTCAAACCTGATCATAAAAAAAAGAGTGTCGACAAATTCTGCTATTCGTCGGGTTCATTTATTTGAACTCGGGTCTGTGAATGGCAATTTGAGCCCAACATTTTAAGAAAAAAGCAAAAAAAAAAAAAAAAAAAGCTTGAACTACACTTATATAATCAAAATGAATATTAATAGCAATCATTATAGGACATAGAGTAGACGTAGAGCAGAAAAAAAGATAGATTTAATATATGAAAATAAAAAATAATCTCAATCATCGCGATTGGACACCTGAGACCTCGTACTAAATAATATGTAGCGTGGTTTACTGTCAAAATGCTATTTGTAAGTATGAATTAGAGGCTCAGATGCTCTTCATCAGATCTGGACAGACAGGATATTCAAAGTTGCTTATCACATATGTTTGAGGTTATTATATTATTTCATATCCATCCATCTCAACCGCTTTATTCCTTCTTCAGGGTCGCGGGGAAACTGGAGTCAATCCCAGGCACAAGGCGGGGTACACCCTGGACAGGGTGCCAGTCCATCCATCGCAGGGCACAATCACATACACACTCACACACCCATTCATACACTATGGACAATTTACCAATCAACCTACCATGCATGTCTTTGGACTTTCTGGGAGGAAACCGGAGTACCCGGAGGAAACCCCGCAGCACGGGGAGAACATACAAACTCCGCACAGATGGCCCCGGCGGGAATCAAACCCCGGACCCTGGAGGTGTGAGGCGAACGTGCTAACCACTAAGCCACCGTGCGCCCTTATTTCATATCAACATGACAAATATACTAATTTATTCATTTTGCTAGTTGGTGTTTTAGCATTTGGTTGATTTCTTTCAGCATATTCTATCAAACAAGGATTTGTGCCTTTGTTCCAGATGGAAAGTTATAAAGTCTTCTGAATAACGCTTTCCTTACAACACGACTAAAGTTCAATCTGAACTATTTAAAGTGAATACATAAAAGAGAGCGCAGCACTTTTGTACGCCAACCCGGATGTTAGCATCACACCGGTTCCATCAACAAAAAGCCAACAGGATTTTTCCATTAGCTTTTGGATTATTGCAGAAAATAAATTGTGTGACCAACAAAAGTTTATGATTGTCACGTATAGGAAAAAAAGCGAACAATTTTTTTTTTTTTTAATTTAACAAAAAACACCCACAAAAACAACCCACACACGGGGGCGGGGGGGTGTGTCCGGGGGTTGTGGTGCTGGTCGTTCCTCCTGTTTCCCCTCCCCCGATTCTTACACGTTTCTGTTCATCAAGATAATCTTCACAAAATAAACACAACTTTACAAATTTTGAAGCCTAAATACGATCGGCAGAATTAAAAAGCTATAAAGTTAGGCAATAAATGAACTACACCACGATCACATGACTTCAGCGTCACCACCACAATGCTATATAAAATAAAAAAAACCCACTACAATTGGAAAATACTATAAGTTGATAAATCTACGAGTTTGAGTTGGAATAGTTTGTAAGAGTGCGAATATAAACACAACGAGGCTATAGTAGATGAGTTTTCTTGTTCGGTGTGATGACGTTTAATGTCCCCCACAACCTCTGTAGTCCTATTTAGCCAACTGTTAGCAACCGCTTTTTACAAGACATGCTACAACTTCACGAGTGAGGTATTACTGATACAGTTTATTTCATAGAATAAACGTGAGAATATCTTGAACTTGTGTTAACCACAGACATTATTTAATCCCATTCAATGAGCCTATTGGCTCAGGGACGATGGAACCGGAAGTGCTAAAATGCTAACTCGTTTTGACAGCACTCTTTATATATAAACGCGGTACTAACATAGCAAGGATATGAGACAGAAGAACACAGAGATACAGATAAACAGAGGTGGGCAGAGTAGCCAAGTAAAACTAAATTACTCAAGTAACAGTAACAATAATAGTGCTAACAATTAATTGAGTAAGTGTAATAAAGTATCCAATGAGAAGACGACTCGAGTAGCAAGTTACTAGTGACGATCATAACGTCTACTACTAGTTACTTCGATTAGAATGAAGGGAAAATCCTGAATCTCAGGCTACATGGAGAAGACAACGATCACATAGAGTCGTACCTCTCTTTGACAGTCTGGCTGTTCTGTTTATATGATATAAAACCTGGGTTTAAGATGAAGCACTATATCCCAGTCTTGTGATGGGTACAATAACACATAACCTGTTATTTTGAACACAAAATCTCTCTCACACACCCCTAAAACAAACATTTTCCCCAGCAGTTGACTGTCTTTATTTTCACGTTAACAACACATACTTGTCAGCATCTGACAACAGAACATGATGAGATGAGAACAGAACAGAAAGGCCCTGTGTTTCTTTTTTTAAATGAAAACAATCCTCGGCCACACTGTCGTTTCCACCGTGGTTCAGAAACGATCTCCGTCCACGCTACACGACCGAATACGACGTGTACATACAGAACCGTTCGTGCACACTGGGCATGCGCATACAAGTGTAAACAGGAAGTTGGATGCTAGGCCGGACCGCCGTCCTGTGTAGGGCTTACGCCGCTCGAAATGAGATTTGTTGGCGATCGCTCTAATCAGAGCTCGCCTCTTGCGCATGTAGGCAGCTGCAGTATTATAAAATACAGAATTGAACTGCACAGTGGTGGTTAAGAATGACGACAAAGCCAGCAAAAGCTTGCGGTTCAGTCTCCACGTTGTTGTGGATACGATCGAAGTACAGTATAATTGGGTCATATAATTGGGGCTTGACGAATCAGGGAAGGCTATGCAATGATCCAGAAGACCCGATCAGGGGGTGAATGTGGGCGAAGCCCCGCCTTCGTTTTCAAAACTTTTTGGTCTGTTTACACGAAAACGTTTTCGAACTAAAACAGGGTCTTCGGCGTTTCCAGAAGTCTCGAAAATGCCGGAGTAGTGTAGATGACAGGCGTAACCGTAGCAACAGTTATGCGTTTTAAAACAAAAATGCACTAGTGTAAACAGGGCCAAAGTGTGCGTGTGTGTTAGTATTACAGTGCCCTCCACTAATATAGGCACCCTTGGTAAATATGAGCAAAGACGGCTGTGAATAATTTTCTGGATTTTTTGGATAAACCTGTGATTTGATGATTGTTTGATATCCATGATGGTATTTCTGTGAATATTTTGAACAAAAGATCAAAAATAAAGACAAATTTTCAAAGTCTTCTTGGCTCATATTGACCAAGGGTGTCAGTATTAGTGGAGGGCTCTGTAACTTGTTTATATGTGTGTGTGTGTGTGTGTCCTGCCTCCGTCGACACGCTCGTTCCCCTATACCCCCCGCACACATACCCCCCCCTCCAGGACCGAGCCGCTAAAAAAAAGTGCTTTTTAGGACGCATTCAGACTACTGCAGCGTATCATGAGACTCGTGACCTCATTACACATGATATAAACTAATATTTAAGATATTAAAACATTCATGAACATTTAACAATAACAAAGGAACACCACCGAATGTAGCGAAGTAAAAGTACATTTCTGTGATTAAAAATGAACTTGTGTAAGAGTATAAGTACGGCCAGTTAAACCAACTATTAAAATTTACTCACGTAAATGTAATGAAGTGAATATAGCACGCTACTACCCACCTCTGCAGATAAATACCTACCGGTTAGAAAATTATTGTCATTTTCTACCTCATTATTGCTTTAAAAAGCATCATGAAATAAAAAAAATCTTCCCAAACTGCAATCTTGGACTAGCGTGCCTCTAGCTCATTTAAATGTATTATTTACGCTCTCTGTTACTTCTTTCCTCTCATCATTTACATTTACTTTTATGGCATTTGGCAGACGCTCTTATCCAGAGTTTCTTACATTTATCTCATTTATAATTGAGCAGTTTAAGGACAATGCTCCAGGGCCCAGCAGTGGCAGCTTGGCAGTGCTGGGATTTGAACTCACGACCTTCCAATCAGTACTCTCTTCCTGTCCTCTGATGTTCCTTGATTTTACATGACAGTACCCTATTGAACGCTTTATGTTGGCTACCTATTGCAACACCTATGTAAATGAGGCCAGGTTTAATATAAATTAGATGCGTATGACGGTAGATTGGGGTGTGTCGTGTGCATTGGTCATGCGGCTGAATCCAATTCCTCGTGTGTCAAGTAGAGGTTACTGCAATGATATTCGTTATTGTGTGACTTCACTGACCTCAGTGGCTGCCGCGGTGCCTTTCAGGTCACGGGACACAAACAGGTTGACGATGGGTCTGCTGATGCGCTGTGTGGCTAAGATCAGGGCCAGGGGCCACCAGAAATTCAGCATCTTTTTAATAGTGGCATCTCCCTACACACACACACACACACACAACAAATGGGAATAACGATTAGAGGAACACAGCATAGGAAGCTGAAGCTAACATTTGCGTCAAGCTCTGTAAAGACCGTGCTTAATAAAATCACATGTAAAGTAGCTGCTGCAGTCATTTTCATCATTGACTCTTGTTTTCAGACCCAATGCTTTACACATTTCTAGGTTTACACAGGTAAAAAGACAAAAAAACAAAACAATACATCATCTACGGATAGTGGTTAGCATGCTTGCCTCGCACCTGCAGGGTCGGGGGCTCGACTCCCGCCTCTACTCTGTGTGTGTGAAGTTTGCATGAACTCGCTGTGCTTTGGGGGTTTCCTCTGGGTTTCCAGAACATTTGGTATCGGAAATGGATGGATGGATCAGGGGAGGTGTAATAGCGCCCTCGGGTTTAGAAATAGGAATCGGTACCCTCTGTAGTACATAGTGGGAATTTGACTCACTTCCTGTTTTCATAGCTTATGGGAATACTACTAGAAATGTTGTTGTTGGGTTTTTTTTTTGTAAATCAATTACAAAGCCTTAATGTCCGTACTGTATGCCAAGTACCCCATAGATTTACAATATCACAGTATATTTGAGCAATAATAAGGTCAAGAGGTACACACCCCAACCTCAGGGCCGCTGGATTCCGGGATGTTGTTGTGAATGTTTCGGTAGTAGCCCAGTCCAACAATGGTGAAACGCACCAGAGCTCCCATGTACAGAGACAATATGGGAATCAACAATGGCTCCACACACTCCAAATGACTGTGCAGCAAGATAGCCACAAAAACAATCTGAAGAGGAAAAAAAAACAACACGAAGGTGCTCAACAGTTAATGAAACATCTGAGCATTAAACCATATGAGCCGTAAAACAATGAATGAATGAAGTCAAACCGAATGCACTGGGAGATAAATAAATAACACCGCAAACAGCTTGATTAAATTAGCACTTGGCGGGTATCAATGACATGGAATGGTATATTTGCCTGTGCTACGACATCAGAGATAGAGGCGCAGCCAACCAGGAAGCTGTGCTTGTGCTTTAGTAGGATTCCAGCATGAGTCCAGGCCTGGAAACACACACACACACACACACACACACACTCAAGTCATGCTCGATTTACCTTTGCATTCATCAGGTTGCTCTAATTTTAGCACCAGAATAACAGTAACCTGCTACAAAATG